>MU106411.1:79862-126371 GCA_012274485.2 Sinapis alba | reverse complement strand
AGGCCAAGCGGGTAAATCTTGTGTACTCTAAGCTCGTTGTCTCCTTTCAAGCTTACAGGCCTTTCCTTCTTCCACACCGGCTCATGTTTTAAAGACTTGAACTTGGCAACCACTGCAGATTCTAAAGCTTCCTGTGTCAGATCTTTACCCCTGTATTGGTATATTTCAAAGTCAAAACATAATCATATCATGTGTTTTTGATTTAGTGGGGCAGTTAGGTAAAAGCTTTCTTACCTCAGAAAGATGGATTCCATCTCAAACCGGCCTCTTTCTCTAACAAAAACATGATAAACCGTGTCTGATCCTCCCCTGGTGCACTTGCAAGGTCGTTTCTTGAAACTGGGGCTTTTTTCTTCTTGTTCTTGGCTCCTCGTAGCCAGGAAAATGCAGAGACGACAAGAAGAATGCACAGCAGCCATATCAACAAGTGCTTTGAAAGAATCTGAAGGACCCTCGTACTTCCATCTAAATCCAAAACAGAAGCATGAAGCTTTCAAGAAGTTATTACACACAGTTACAATCATTGATGGAAAAAAAAGGACCTTAGTGTTTGATTATATGCAGCAGGGTTAGCTGCGAGATACTCCATTCTCTTTGCAACTGGCTCCACATCTTCCAAACTCTTAATGTGAAGGATTGAGCCGGAAGCAGGAGCAAAATCTTCTATATTCGGAGCACCAACAACCACAGGGACAGATCCTGAGAGTAAACGTTGAACAAATTGCTCTGATCAAATACTTCTTAATAATGTCACCAACAACAGTGTCTACCAAATTGCTCTAAAACTTACCAGCAACTAGAGACTGGAAGAACTTCTCGGTAACATAATCCTCTTCGTTGGTATTCTCAAAAGCCAAACTGAATTTGTAGCGTTTGAGCGCTTCAACCTTGTCAACTATATGAAATTCAGAAAACCAAATTACATCAAAATGATCATCCAGTGGTTCAAGTTGAATTCTAATCTCTATGTTAACCTTTTCCATTCCGGTTCCGATGACAACCACCATAAGAATCAATCTTGATGTTAGTTCTCATCATGGCTTCAAGTGCTTGCAATCTAAAATTACGAGCACCACAGTTGGAAATAAAAGCAGCAGCGATAGCCTTCTCGGTCTTAGGTTGTAGTGGAGCCATAATATCATATTCCGCCCATGAAAAGTACCCAACAGGAACATCTGATGAAAGACTAGTCGTCATCACAATATCATAACCTCTCCTGATGAACAAAGAATATACAAAAAAAAGTCAGTCCAATAACAACATCTTGTGCCCAAAAATGTCCTGAAGAAAACGTTAAGATTGTGCTTACCCACCCTCGTGCCGTTGAGAGATCATTGTCCGGATAGTACTGAGCTGATTCCATGGAACGGATTATAGTAAGAGTTCCAGGTTGATGAGCTAATCTAAACACAGCATCTGGTCTTTTACCTGAGCTATCTTCAAACGTACAATCGACAGAGCAAGATTGAAAGTCCTACAAATTGAGAGAGAGAGATGATATCAATAATAACCCATCCATAAGCAGTAGTTAAACATCAATCACAAGAGAGACAAACAATATATGAAACAGACGTAAATGAATCTATCCATAGGAGCAAGGTTGAAAGTCCTACAAACTGAGAGAGAAATGACCTATCAAGAAGCAGTAGATTCAACATCTGTCATAAGAGAGACTAACACTATATGAAACATGTAAATGAATCCATCCATAAGAGCAAGATCGAAAGTCCTACAAACTGAAAGAGAGATGAAACCAATAATGACCCATTAACAAGAAGCAGCAGCTAAACATCTATAACAAGAGAGACAAACACTATACGAAACATGTAAATGAATGCATCCATAAGAGATTCTTTCTCACTCCATGATTCACAAATTACTCTCTATGATCAAATCAAGGAAAAGCCTCAATATTTTGTTGAGTAATGAACAAAGTTAGAATCCTTTAAGTTAATGTTGACTCATCAACCACTCATCTTCCATAACAGTAATAATAAATGAGCAAAATGAAGAATCAATGGAGTTTACCTTTCGACCACCGGAGATAAAGATTGGATTTTTATGAAAGTCTCTAGAATAAGTCACAGAGTCTTCTCTCGTCAACCACTCCTCGCAGCTCTCCGTCACCACACCGATCTTCCGGTCGGATCTACTCGGCGGAGGCTGCGAGAGCGGCGGAGGCTGCGAGAGCGGCGGAGGGTGCGAGAGCGGCGGAGGCTGAGTGAAGAAATCAGTCAACGTATCGACCAAAGCGACTTTGTCGAGGCGACCCAGAAACCCGATCTCGGCGATGACTACGAGAGCCACGCAGATTGGTAATAAATTCGACAACTTTCGCCTGATAGACGACGACGACGAAGAAGAAGAAGAAGAGACATTTGTTGCTACAGGCAATTCGTCGTGGGTTCTGGTTCCTCGAAGATTCGAGAACAGACCCATGAAGCAAGCAATGAATTAAGGTTTTGCCTTTTCGAGGTTTCAACCAAGGAATAGAGAGAGATTCTCGTTGATTTGGTGGGTTTTAATGTTGTTTCTGATTTGCAAAGTGTGAGAGAGACTTTGGTTAGTGCTATGTTTTTGATATCTCTCCAAGGCTTTGCTTCAAAGTCAATGCTCAAAAGTGTCTGCTCATCTGCGGTGCTATAATAAAGTTGCCAACCTATTTTGATTTTTAGTTCTTCTATACTTTTTTTGAAAACACTAAAGAGAAGATTGCATTAAACAGACTGACCGGCTATTCCATAAATTCCGAAAGAAACAAAGCTAGCGGACAACAACACACCAGTCCCTCGAGTCCTATGCCCACAAATGGGAGGCTAGATGGAACAAACAGAAAAAAAAAAAAAAAACTAAACTTAAATACATACACCAAACTACTACAATCTAAAAACAGATCAAAAGAACCTAGAAAATAAAGAGCAAACGGAAAGAACCTAGAAAATAAAGAGCAAACGGCATGAAGATATCAATTAACTCCTAAAGAATTGTGTTTTTTTTTTTGCAAATCTTGAAACTTACTTTAAAAACATGTTGATTTGTTGTAAGGATGAATGTAGACCGACACTAAGATGAGTGTCGATCGACACCATATGTGAAGATCGACTCTGACTTGCTCTCTTCGGCTTCAATTCTCTCCAAGCTCTATTTTTTTTCAGAATCTCTAAAGTTGTCTATAACGTACTTAAACCTGCTAAGATTCTAAAAACGAATTAAAACATATAATAAAGACTCTAAAATAGGATCCCATAGAAACTATGAAATATCAACTTCCCCAAACTTAGCTTTTCTTTTGCCTTTAATCGAAACAGAGAACTAAACATGTGTCAGAAGTTTGAAAACACAAGAACTCACTTATTATTCGGAACACACACTTTCACTATTACTTGTTGTCAGCCACGTCAACTAGTACCAACCTTAGAATGTACTTTCATGTACATGACTTCTGCTTAACAACCAAACCATTTCCAGTCCACATTTCACAAGAGATATCTAAACTCACCATCATTGACCTCATTTAAAAGCTTAATGTGCAGTCTTATCGAGGGAATGTCAATCACAAGACACATGGACTCTTATCCATTCAGATTTCTTATCACACATATAGTCTTACTATGGTTTATTTTCTCTCTCTTTTCTCACTTTTCTCATTTTGTTTCTCTTCTTCTTTTTCATTTTTTTTCATGCTCCAAAGATATAAACGAATAATGGGGTCACATAAAATTTTAATATTCTTCGCTTCCATATTTGTGTGATCATTCCATTCAAAATAAAATAATAGGGTCATGAAAAAATTTCCACCTCTTTACTCCACAAAATCATCTCAATATTTTCTGTTTTACATTTAAAAAAAAATTAAAGGAAAAGAAAGAGAAATCATACTCATACATGCTTGTCTTTTCAAACCTAAACGAGGAATTTGAGCCAGTTTATATCAAACCCCAAGACAAGAGATTGAAGTAGATTAATATTGGAGACCAGTTTTGGATCCTTCAAACACTTTCACAAGGATGAATGTTATTGGCAGATCAATCCACTTTGGAATTTTTTATTTCATAGAATCTCCAATCAATAACTTAAAGAATGGTGCTAGTTAAATATTTAGATGATTAGTTCAAAGAAAAGCTCATAGTTCCCAACTGACTCAATAAAATGACACAACTAACATAATTTACACTCGAAATAGAACACAATGTCAGTAACTATCTCTCTCAAACTCAAATAACGTTATTCTCAATGTTATACATCAAGATATTGGCAAAAAAACAAAGAAAATCGGGAAAACTAAGTAAAGTAGAAAACTTAATTATATGCAGACTTGTGTCGATCGCCAATCATTGGTTGGGTGGGTGTCGACTGACACCAAGATAGTGTCGACCGACACTGGGTATTTTACGACTCATACTTTTTTCTTTGAAAGCAGAATATTTACTATTGGGTTGCCTCCTACAAAGCGCTTGTTTTAAGTCATTAGCTCAACTTTAGAGGCAATTTTCAGGCTGGATAAGAATGAGAAACTTCTTCAAAACAAGCCTCAATGTCCAATATCTTCAGCATGGTTACACTGCCCATGAAACCTTTCGTTGATTCCTTTTCTTTGTCTTCGGCTCAGAAGTGAAAATAGTTTGAACATTTGTGAATGGCTGTGAAAAAAACTTGATGCACACTTTCTATTCAATGACCCATCTGAACAGCTCTGAAGCACAAGTGTCATGTGAGGATCGTCATTTATCCTTTTGCTCTTCACCTTCTACTTCTTATCATTTCCACGAGACTTATGTGATTGTGTAGTAATTTTCCATCCAAGACTTCCTTAACATCACTTTTATCACCTAAACCTTCATGGGAAATATCTACAAGCAATGGAATATTAGTCACATCAGTGCAAGAAACCAGATGCATTGCTCTTCTTTGCGGTAAAACTTTGTAAAAGACATTCTTATCAATATTAGCAAATGAAATCCTTCCATTTTGCATGTTAACTACTGCTCTTGTTGTAACTAGAAAAGCTCTACCAAGAATCAGAGGTATACTTAATCTACTACACATCTTCAACACATGAAGTCAATAAGTACAATGTAATTCTCAACTCTCACATTCATGTTGTTGACTATACCTTGAGAGGACTTTGTAGAGTAATTTGTAAAGGTTTGAGTAATCTTAGGAACTTATCTTGAAAGTCCCAGTCTATCAACAATTTCCTTAGAAATGATGGTAACCGTAGAATATGTATCACATAAAGCATTAGGAACTTCCACTCATGTGATAATGCGATGGACCAAAAACTTGTCTTCTAGCTTAACCAATTTCTCGATCCCAGTTTCTGCTCTTCTAGCCTCATCATATAATGCATTGATCTCTTCCATGATCTTTATAGTTTTTTTTGAAGAACTGGTGAAAGCAAGAATTATCATAAACATCTTCAAAGGAGACACCTTCAGAAATTCTTTTTACCCTCTTGTGGAATCCATATAATTCCTTTTCACTAATGGGCTCTTTAAGATTCTTAGATACAATATGGTATGAGACCTTATGCTTATAATCTGGAGATGGTAATTGGAAACCTAGACCGCAATCCTGGTCCAAGAAAGACTATAGCAGGGCGGGTTTGGGTCAGCATTTCTTAAGCTCAAAAAGAAGCAGGCCTTGCGGGGAAGATTGAAACGGGACTTGGCCAAAAGCGGGATGGGCCTTGGCTGTACTGCAAGTCCCGCATAAGACCGCAACAGACCTTCACTTTCATCAGTCCAGATGAAGAGACGTGAGAAGATGGCTATTCGGAAGGTGATCCATGACCGGAGCTTATATGCGTCTTCTAGTCACCACCAAAGCTTTTATGTTTTGTCGATCCACCACTGGAGCTTCTTTTCTTCTTCAATCCACCATCAAAGGTTATCTTCTTCTTCTTTTCAGATCTATGTGGTTGATTTATTATCCTCTTAATTGATTCAAAGAAAAAATATTGTTATTTTTAGTCTACTCTAACTCTCCAAGTAATTGTTCTATGTGTTTGATTATTCATATTTGTGATTTCAAAAGCTTTAAGTGAGTTTTACTTTCTAATTTTGGATTCAATAGCTTTGATGATTTTAATAGATGTATATAATTTAAGTAAATAGTGTAGGGAATATGAAGTTGATTGATTTGAGTGTCTATTGATAGGTTTATGTTTCTTGATGAAAAACTTCAACCTTTTTAGATAACGATTTTTTCTTTCTTTTTTCCAGATATGGTGTCACATGAAGAAAACACAAGTTTTGTGCAATGGTTTCTTAGTCATAATCCATTCACATATCCTCCTTCTGGCGTTGAGTTGATTCATAAGGAAGACAAAGCTCATCCTTTTTCTATCGACCACCATTATGTTCATTTCTCGCGGACCAACCCGCAAAGACTCATACAATAAACATGGTGGGTTTGGTCAGCCCTTCCAGAGACCACGTCACACGCAGACCTGACCCGTTGTAGCCCGCTTGAAGTCAATCCTGCTGCAGTCCGAGACAGAACGGGATGAGACAACTAGTTTGCCATCTCTACTATAAACTTTCTCCTCAACTAGTCTAGGTATAATTGAAAAGTCTGTCAATGCATTAATCTAGTGTCAACAGACACTAGATGAATGTTGATCGACACATGTATTTGGTGTCCACACCTTTGTGTTGATCATGGTTTATTTCAGATTGTTTCAAAAAAAATTGGATCATTTTCCATAAGATGTCGATCAACACAAGATCCAGAAAAAGAATTAAAACGAAATTGATCACTTCATCCTTTCCTTTGTCTTTTCCCATAGGGTGTCAATTGACACAAGATTCCACTTCTGGACTCCTGGTTTTTGAAGTTTCATTCACTTGTAGCATCCAGAATCATGTGATATCTCCAATCAATTCCACTGAAGAAGATACCCATCAGTTGAACCTCACTAAAACCATGGCATGGGCAGTCTCTCTAGTAAGCTATAAATCTGATTCAAAATATCTTGAATGCCTCAGTAGAACGTTGAGAAAATGTAGAGATTTTTGGTTCTCAGCTCCTCAAATCTTACATCATCAAGAAAGTTGTTCAAGAAAGCATTATTTGTGTCATTCCAGGTAGTCAAAGATCACCACTGCAACTTCTTGAGTCAAAGTTGCATCCCTTCAAAAAGAGTATGAAAACAACTTACAGAAAATGTAGTCTTCAAAGACACCATTCAACTTGATGCTCATCACTAGATCCTCAAACTTCTCAAGGTGATCTATGGAATACTCATGAAGAAGACTATGAAAAGGGTGATGACCTACAAGAGTGTGTACTACATGATTTTTAACTCAAAGTCATTCCTCTAGAGTGGTAGATGTCAAATTGCAGACATGTTAGTAAATAAATGATCAAGTATGTTGTAGTGTCCAAGTGTTCTCTGTCGAACATCTCCATCATTCTCAGCAACAACCACTGCATTGGGAATCACATTACCAGCAGCATCATTCTTCTGTCCAGCCTCATTACGTGTATGGCCCTCTTAGTCTCGTAGAACTCCATGTTCATCAGCAATTAACTCAACCGGATTAACCATCTCGGTGTTCTCGTGAAGGATGTTGGTTGATACAAGTAAGCTGTCGCTTGACACTCTTGTCCAACTGGTTTCGATTGATACTCATTGGGTGTCGGTAATAACTGATTACTTAGCCTTCCAATTCATACATTCCAACTCATACAGCTCCTTGTTCTAAAGATCTAAAAGCTTTATTCCCTTGTTTCTTCTGGTATTGCGATCCATGCACCTTAAACACACAAGAAAGATTGTAAGTAGACAAAAAATCTAGTCAAAATTCTAGACCTAATCTAATGGTGGATAAAGAGTCAACGACAACAATGCCAAAATTTAGTATGCTTAAATTTACCCTTGCGCTACTTTTAAATTTCACAGTGTGAAGTAGCCCTTAAGGTTGATTCACACCTGAAACTTATGGTTTTCGAATTAATCTAAACAAATAATAGAAAACAGTAAACAATAGTAATTTAAAGAGGTTGTAAGACAAATGGAGAAAAACGCTAGCTTTAGAAAAATTCGCAAAAAATCAGAATTGCAAATCAAACAATTATTGAGGGTTTATGAACAAAAATTCTAGAACTCAACACAATAATCACATCAATCAACTTTCATTACAGATAATTTATGTCTAATTACTAAATCTTAAATCTCTTTGTAGATTCAATCAGTTCATACAAGCATTAAGATCAAGTTTGATAAGTTCACTAAATCCTTAAACCAAAACTCTTTATAGATAGGTATTTAGCTCATTAATGACTAATTCATGCAATTAATAATGCTCTCGCATATACTAGTTATCCTATGATCTAGATTTACGGTTGTCAAACTAAATATATCATTAAGAACAATCAAGATGAAGAATACAAGATAACCCGAACAATTCAGTCTAGTAATTGATTAATCCTTTGAAAACTCTAAATATAACATGTGGATTTACTCAGACATGATCAACGAAATAAAAATCATAATATGAATAATTTACATAAATAAATCCATTTAAGAATTAAAGGAGTTTGAAATTTTCTCTCTAAAGAAGTTTTGGCTTGTCTCTCCAAAAGTTCTCTAAGATAAAATAAAGCGTAACCTAAACAATGACTTAAGATAAACTATTTAGGTATAAAACATGTACGAGACTCTTTATAGATACTTAATACTTTTAGGCCTTTTGCAATTTTTGAATCATGCTTTAAAAATATGTTGGTTTTCTTTGTAAGGATGGATGTCGACCAATACTAAGATGAGTATCAATTGACACCATGTGTGAAGATCGACTCCGACTTGCTCTCTTTATACCTTAACCTGCTCTAAAAACAACTTGAAACATATAATAAAGACTCTAAAATAGAACTTCTATCATGGTCAAACCTCATAAAAACTATAATATATCAATAGGTGGTTTTCTAATGCTATTTTCTGAAATTGCAGATTTGATTTATAGTTCTTCATACCCAACATCAAAATTATATTTTATGCAAATTTGGAAAATTGAGTGTTGGTTGAGAGATCTTGCAAATTTTGGTGTTTGTATTGTTTTTAAATGGTGAATAGTAT
Source organism: Sinapis alba (assembly GCA_012274485.2). NCBI lineage: Eukaryota > Viridiplantae > Streptophyta > Magnoliopsida > Brassicales > Brassicaceae > Sinapis > Sinapis alba. Next base: position 117,289 of record MU106411.1, on the reverse strand, counting down.
GCAACAAGTTTTACAAATATTGGGAAGAGTACATCGGTATCCTTGCAATTGTTGATGTTTTGATACGAGGCTGAAATTTACTTTCCTAGAATTTTGTTTCTCAATTTTAAATCATTCCAGTGGCAAGAGAAGATTGGCTCATGTGCCTTCAAAGATGTATAAAATTTTTGGTGCTTATAAGAAAAAGAGAATCAGTTTTGCTGCGACAACTTCACAAGGAAAATACATAAAGAAGATATTTCAGCCGGTAATGGTGTAAGTGTTATGCTATGTTCTGAAGTTATTTCTGAATTAAATAAGTATTGTGAACTTGTGATGTCAAATAACTGATGTTTAATTTGTTTTTAGGGATTTTATACTTTTCTCATAAAGTTGTTTGGTAGTAGAAAGCCACCTCATGACATATATTTTAGATGAATTATTGCTTGATATGGTTGCTTACAAGAATTTGAATGTCCTACCATATTGGAGAAATAACTCAACTCGTTTTAAGGAGTTGTAAACTATGCTTCTGAAGTTCCTAGTATACCCATAACAATAGTGGTTTCAAAATCTTCATTTAGTATAGATAGAAGAATGTTTAACAAGGAGGAGAAAGAAGAAGAGAAAGGAAAAAGAGGAAAAAGTGGACGAGAAAGAAGAAGCAATTTAAGGCAAGATTATCAAGTATATTTAAACTTCTTAGTTTCTCAAATTCTCTTCTAGTTGTGCTAGTTTCTGATCTGATGAGGATGTGTTTGTATCTCTCTATTTGGTACTTACAAAACATGTTACTATTGCCAATGTAAACTTTTGTATGTGTTTAGTACTCGCATATTTAGTGAAACTATGTTTCTGCTTAGTGTTGTGCGTTTGTGTTTACTGTTGCAAGTGGAGCAGACGTCCAGGACCTATCTTGAAAACAAATAAATTTGATTATAAAAATACCCAATTTTTTGTTTTTTCTACAATAAAGACCCATAATATTATATATAATTAATTATAATATATATAAAATAAATGTGTCCAAATATCCAATATGAAGTTGAGCAGGTCATCGCTGATTAGAGTTGTGTTAAGAGTTGGATGGATTGGCCAAAAAAAAAAAGAGTTGCTTGGATTTATTTATTTTTATTGTGATTGCAGAAAAAACCCAAATAAAGCAGATAGAGTGAAGCTTTCACTAAAACTTTCAATTTTCTTACGATATAGTCTGTGAAAGGAGATCGAATGATATTAGCGCTTCAATACAATGACAAACTGAATTATTGTTATTGTTTTTTATGTTTGGAATAAGGCGAATGATAAGTGTATTACTGATATTGTTTTCATTTTGCAAAGTAATAGACAATTACATGTTATTGTTTACATAGAAAAATGTTGCGGCCACATAATTTCTTAGACATATAAATTGAATTTGAATTGATTTAGGCTAAAATTTAAAATAATCTATAGATGGATGGGTTTGGATTAAGTCCAACTAGACATAGGTGAATTTGGGCATGGTTGTTAATAGGGATAGAACGGATCCAGATATCCGAAAACAATTTAGGCTATCGAAATTTGGATTCATCGGCTCTATGTATTCAATATCCGGATCTGGATTCTTGACTTCTGAATATCTAGATTTTAGATATTCTTATAAATATTGTATTACTCGCGGGTATTTGGATTCATATCTGGATTCATAAAAGTAATTTTAAAAAATAAAAAATATTTTTAAATAAAAATAAAAGATAAATTAAATATTTATACAAAATTTATATATATATATATATATATATTTATATAATATTAAACGATTGAAATATTATTGTAAAACTAATCTGATGTATAAATATTAATATATTAAATTTAATTATTAATAAAATTCAATATTTAATATATTTTAAAAATACAGATCCGTATCCGGATATATAGATCTAAAAATCAAGATATCTGGATTAGGATTCGGTTTTGACAGATCCAAAATTTTACTATTCAGATCTGGATTCAGACGTCCCATATATCATATTTTTATAGTGAATTCAGAACGGATTTCAAATCGGATCTAGATTTCCGGATAATAAGTCTCAAACCTAGTTATTAATAGGTTTGAATTATTTATGGTTATTATTTTTTATAAAAAAAACAAACGTCCGACTGGACACACACCAAATGAGTTTGGTCCAACCCAATTGACACCTTATTCATTAAATTTTTGTGATGTTTTCAAAAGAAAAATAACGAAAGAGGTAGCGTCTAGACCAAACAACCCATAGAGATCTAGCATTTTCACGTCTTTTCACAGCCTCTACATTAACTTGAGTGAAGACTTTAGATGGGTCCTTGAATTATTTTTTATTCTCACGCCACCTTCTCGCTTATGAACAAATAGACCTGTCCACACTACTGTTACCATCGTAGTATGGGAAGACCTTGGCTAGACAAAGTCAGAACACATACTTTCTATACTTAATTTTTTGAAAAATCATTGAAAACCAGATGTTAGTGATACTAAAGCTTCTAATGATAATAGCAGACTGAGCGGCACAAGATAAACATATCAGATATTGTAATACAGTTTAACTGTGATTTTTATAAGAAAAACACATATTGCAGAATAATTGCGGTTCATCTAAAATAAACGGTTCAAAATAATATATGAATGGTAACATGTATAATGAATAATATAACTGCGTGATATATATAATATATTTATAGTTTATAAATAAAAAATCAGTAATAATATTTTTTTATTAATTAAATATGATTTTATATAATCTAAGAAACCTTGTAAATTATATTCATAAAACCTGAAACTATTTTTATTTAAATTTTAAATACTGATCAAAAAGATATTTTAAATTTTTGTTTCCAAATAGTTTATGTTAACTGTATATAGCTTGAGCTTATACTAAATTATAAATTTTATTGATTGTGTATATGTTTTGAGTGTAATATGAAAGTTAATATGATGTTTAGAGATTTTATAGATAATAGTTTATTTTTTTGTGTAATAATTAACTAAAGAAAAGACTAGAAAAAAATCTATTAAACAGTAAAAGAAAACACACCACTTTTTATTTTTATCTATCTAGGTATGTTCACCTCTAATCCATCTTTTCATTCGATCCCATGTAGTAAGGCGGTTTTGAATCGCTAATCACATGAGGAAAGCATACCTTGGTGTTCCATAAGCGAACCAGATGCTCGAGACTCAGGAACACGTCGCAGTTACCTCTCTGAGTTGTTCCTATGTGTACTTGGCCGAGAATTTATTATTGTACTTGTTCTCATTTTGTCGCCATAGCTGAACATCTGTTTCATCTACGTACCCAAGTTTGCCTTTTCTTTTCGATTTAATCCTCAACTTGATTTAGCCGTAACATTCAATGCCTTCTTCGCCTATGATTGTTTATAATTTCGTCCATTGTTGCATTTCTGCTACTCCCGAGTCAATGTAACCTATGTTACCAAATAGGTTATGTACTTTCCCCATATCTGTCCACAGGGTCGGCTCAAAGAATCAATGAGCCCCTGGATAAAAATTTTTTTTTTTTACAAGTATATATTGTATGGAAAGTTTTAAAAAAATTTGGCCCTATCCTTAATTTTTTTTTAAATAAATGGATCCCTTTCCAATGTTATTTATCCAAAATAAAATTGGACCCTGAGACCCATGCCCCTCTGCCCGGCCTCCTAAGCCTGCCCCTGTCTGTCCAGCAATCAAACCAAAAAAATGTAGTAACACCGTACCGAACTTCAACCTTGTGGAATGTTTTAGCCAAATCTAGGGCTTTCAAGATCTTGCTCCACATGAGCCTGCTTTAGATGTTTCCTTTATTAACCAAAAAGAGTTCTGGCAAATGAGATACATTTGTATCCATTGCACCCACAGCGAGCTCATGTTAATAGCTAAATCTGTTTTTTCAAAATATTTTAGAGTCGAAACAATACTATCAAGAGAAATTAAATAATCAGGAAAGCTTGATGGTCAAATCTCTACACTTGTACTGATAAGCAATATTTCCTTCTCGATATGCCTTTTATGTAGTCGGTGAAAGAGGACATCAATGGCTAAACAAAACAAAATCAGAGATAATGTGCTTAAATTAATGTGCTAAGTTTTGTACTTGTAAAGATCCTAACTTAATAGTTTAATAATTTTAATTCTAGAAACAATATTCTAGCCAAGAATAAATTAATGTGCTTAAATTCATTGTCATAATCACGAATATTCCAGTATTATATTTTTGTTAATTAAAATTATACATATATATTATCATTTTTAATATTTTTATAGATTTTTTTCAAAAATATTTTGTAACTTCCAGATCATCATGGCTAATGGGTTTTCCAAGCCCGCTTACTCAGTTTCAGTTTATAGATTCTATTTTATTCGATGGATGGTGCGTTAATTTTTTATTTGCTCAAAAGTCTTTGTTTATTGATCTTGCAATCATTGCGTGACTTCTTCCCATGTTTTAGTCTCACTAACACGATATTTGAATCACTTTCCGAGAAGTTATTGATCATTTCACTACTCCAGCCTTAACACGCGTAACTCTGAAGTTCTAAATGGATGTGTGACCGAAAAAGTAAATGTATTAAGGTGGCATAGGTAGCCAAAAAAATTATATTAAACATTTCATCATATACCAGAAATTAGTATTTTAATTTTCACTTCCACTCATCGAGCGCAACATCCTCGTAGCACAGCACAACATGTTTCAAGATGCCTCTTGGATCAGAACCAAAATGATTAACTAGCTCTGGTACTATTTGTAATATCCAAACTTCCACGGCTAATGGGTTTCTCACTCCCGCTCACTTGGCCAGTGAACCTCCGACGGACAGTGCATTAATTTTTCAGAAGCTCGAAAGTCTTGTTTATTGATCCTGCAATCACCAATGACATTTTCTGTGTTTTGGCATCACTCGCACGATATCTGAATCACTTTCCGAAAGTCACCATTTTTTCACTATCCCAACTCAAACACACTTAACTTTGCAGCTCTAAATGAATGTGTGACCGAAAAAAAAACACTTTAATGACATAAATAGCCAAAACAATTCTATTAAACTTTTCATCATATATCAGAAATCAATATATTACATATTAACTCACCCTTGTTTGTACATCTGCTCAACTCCTTACGCTCATAACGCAATATATGCAATTCTTAGTAATATTCACGTTCTTTGCACTCTGGTTTCTATTATTTTGATTGATTGTATCCCTCATTCATCCCACATCTTACTTTGAAGACACTTCCTGGCAAAACAAGCTTTGTTTGCTTTGGATATTCTAATTTAATTACTTTATTTTGATAAAACAAGTTGTTGATTAAAAAAAATAGAAAACCATTTTAAAATTTAAGTTACAAAATATCAAATCTTGTTCACATGTATGTATGCTTGCGAATTCCAATAAAAGGTTAGGAATTTATGTCGTATATGGTAATCGTGATTGTGTGTGGTAGGCCTCGCCGTTTTATCTGATACTGAATATGTACCTGAACTTGATCTGAAAAACTCAAATCAAACTTTGAACCAAAATAATAAAATATCCGAGCGGGTATTAAATTAGGAGAGATTAGATATCCAAATTTGAACAGGTGATATCCAAACTCGAATAAATATTTGAAGATAATTGAACTTATGTATAGTTAACTCTATATTCCTAGTTTACTTCTTTTAGTTTATTTATAATATTTATATTGATGTTGTGCATGTCTCAAGATGATATAATATATATATATAATTACAGATAAATTGATTTGTTACTCACTTAAAATGCATGTCAAACTTTTTGTTTCATGCATTAACGAAACTTGCATCCAAAATCTTAGAACAACAACCAGAGTAATGTCTTTCTTTTCAAAGTTTTATCTTCAAATTTATAATCATACAACCTAATAAGAATTCTAAAATCAGTTAAGTTAATGGTAATTTTTAGGAATCAGTTAAGTTAATGGTAATTTTTAGGTATAAAAAACTTGAACAATGAAGAATAAGATTTTTTCAAAATCGAAATATCCAAATCTGATCCCAAATAACTGAACCCAAACTAAAAATATATGAATCAGATCCGATATATAAAATACCTGAATGGATTCTAAACCTCAATACTAAAATACCCAAAAATCTGAAATACCCATCCGAATCCGAACACCCAAAGCTAAGCCCAGTGTGTGAGGGTGTTCTAAGGGAATGAGATTGGAACTCACTCTCAAGACTCAGGAGATTCATCGAGAGTATTCAGATATGTTATGCTCGCCAAATAAGAAGATTTGCTTTCATCAAACTTTGTGGTTTCATTCAGTGAGTTCATTTCTCTTTTCCCATGGAAGAACTATCATAGGAGAACCATTTTATAATCTTATATATATTTTTGTAGTATATGAGATGTTTTGTTTTTCTGATTTGTCCCGTGATTTATCATTACTACGAGAGTTGGTGGTCAAACTTTTAAGTATTATTGACCTTGGTAGATTTAGGCAACGAGGAGGGGGTCAGCCGACCCCATGACTTTTGAAAATATTTGTTTGCATGCTAGAGTTTGTTAATGTATAATGAAAGATATGGTTAACTCATGTATAATTGGCCCTCTTGTTTAGGGTTTACATGTTATTTTTTGCACATTCTTTTAACATACTAGATAGTTATATTAGTATAGACTCCAATGAGAAAACTTTATAACTTCACTACTGATATGCATCTACGGTGTTTTCAGTAGCGGATCTCACATTGCACATATCTTTCATCTTACAAATTAAATGATTTTGATAATGTATCATTACTGTAACTAGTGTAGAATCATCTCCATCAGCATAAGTGGAAGTGGACTTTATCATGGTTTGATGCTCATTCCATACGTTTGGTGTCCAGCGTGACACAAAAGTAGACATTCCCTTAAATAACATATCAAATAATGATGATGTTGAAATCAATTACTAGATATGGAGAGGGAAACTTTCCATATTTAGAAGTGAATTGTATTAACATCGACGCAACAGTAGTGTTCTTTTTTGGGTTGCTTAGATATAATTATTGCTTGGTATCAAAATTCGCACACCCATGGGGTCCCAAAATAATCACTACCCACTTCTAAACTTTTTTGCCACCATTTATGTTAATAAAAATAACAATACCAAATTAATAACAATTAAGAAGATAATTAACAGATTTACTCGAGATTTACTAGAATACTAAACAGAAATTGCATTGTATAACACATTAACACCAAAATAAAATAAAATCACTAACTAACCAAAATTACATTCTCTCTGCTATTTTCTCTACCTATTTTTTTCTAGAATACCCCTAAAAAAATTGTTGTCACAAAAATAGCACACAAAAAAAAAATGATCAAAATATTTCATTACAGATGTAAATATACATTTATATCCACAAAAATAATTAATTTATACTTAGGGTTTAGAGTTAAGGGATGTCGTTTTGGGGTTAGAATTTTAAATTTTTAAAAATAAAATATTAAATTTTTCAAAATAAAAAATACTATTATGTTATTTTTTAGAGATATTTTGTAACAAAAACTTAAAACAGTAAGTATTGCCCTTCTACAAAACTTTTTTTTTTGGTTATTTCACATATACTCAAATAACATGTCTGTGAAAATAATTTTAAAATGAAGTGTGAAGAAAACTCCAAACACGATCTGTTTCAACTATTCACAGAAGGCAACAGAACCAACAACGAGTAATACTTTCACACGTCTCAGCTTCTTATTGGTTAACCGTCAACGTGGATGTCAGATCAATTAAGTGAATAAGTTTAACAAATTAAATATAATTTAAACCAGGATATTTATTAATTTTATTCTAAAAACTGGAAACAAAATATCTAAAAAACCCTTAAAGAGGAAAAAGCTTACCCCCTTAAAATGGCAGTTTGTGTCGAGGTAGTAGCAAGCACACACTTGTCGTCTCTCTCCCGCAACTCTTCTCGTGTTTCCGCAGTCTACCAATAACATTAGGTGAGAAAGCTTAAACCTTTTTCTTTCTTTCTTTGATCAGATCTGTCTTTGTCTGAACATCTCTAGAACTGTTATCTTTTTGTCTTTTGTCCGATTCATACATCTGATCTATGTTTTTTTCCTTCTCGATGTATGTTGTAAACTAAGTAGTAACTAGTGGTAGTGGTAATAAGAGTTCAAAGTCTTTTCTTTTTGTTTCCTTCTTGAGGGTTTATGATCTTATTTGCTGCTCCTCTGGAATCTAGAACAGATCTGCCTTCTTTGTCTGAAACTGAAGATCATTTGGATCCTCACAAATATGTAACAAGGGTCCAGCTTGTACCCTCTGGATCAAACTTCTATGATATGTTTTATGATTCATTGCTTCTGTAGTTAAAACGATATCCAGTTTACATATTTATATGAAAGTTCATGTTTTTTGCTTTGGTGTTGTAACTTGCCACGATTAAACATAAACAGTGTGATACAAAGGTCTGTGATCTACTCTTAATCCGGTTTCAGTTTCACCTCAATTGTCTTTTCTTTTTTTTTTGCTCTCTTATAGGTAAAAGCTAAAAAAGGTGTGATTCGTTTGGTTTCAAGATCTGAAGAGGAAAGTGATGGGTACTCACATCAATTTTAACAGCTTAGGCGTAGACTCTTCAGGAGGTAATGGGAGTAATAATAACCAGTCAAAGCCATTGGGGAGGCAGTCTTCGTTATACTCGTTAACATTTGATGAGCTTCAGAGCACTTTAGGTGAGCCTGGGAAAGATTTTGGGTCAATGAATATGGATGAGCTTCTCAAGAACATATGGACTGCTGAGGAAACTCAAGCCATTATGACAACTACATCCTCCGTTGCAGCCGTGCAACCAAGTAGTGGTTTTGCTCCGGGAGGGAATCTTCTACAGAGGCAAGGCTCCTTGACTTTGCCTAGAACGCTTAGTCAGAAAACTGTTGATGAGGTCTGGAAACACTTGATGTCCAAAGACAGTGGTAATGGGAATAGTGGAACGGATGCGCCTGAGAGGCAGCACACTTTAGGGGAAATGACTTTAGAGGATTTTTTACTCCGAGCTGGTGTTGTGAAAGAAGATAATAACTGTAGTCAACAGAACCAAAATAGTAGTAGTGAGTTTTATGCTAACTACGGTGTTTCTACCGGTTTGGGATTTGGATTTGGTCAGCCGAGTCAAAACAACATATCATTCAACGGCAACAATAGTTCTATGGTCTTGAATCAAGCACCTGGTTTAGGCCTCAAAGTGGGTGGAACAATGCAGCAGCCACATCAGAGATTGCCTCCCACTATTTATCCAAAGCAAGCGAATGTAACATTTGCAGCGCCTGTGAACAACAATAGTGGTTTTGCTGCTATGGGAAAAGCAGGGGTCACTCTTGCATCTACTTCTCCCGGGACGAATAGTGCAGAAAACAATGCCTGGTCATCATCAGCTCCTTATGTGTTTGGTCAGGGAAGAAGAAGCAATACAGGTGTGGAGAAGGTTGTTGAGAGAAGGCAAAAGAGAATGATCAAGAATCGAGAATCAGCTGCTAGATCAAGGGCTAGAAAGCAGGTAAAAGTATTAATCTAACCGAACTGTCATTATCCTTGTTTCAAGAAATTTGATATTAATTTCGATGGATTAACCACAGGCTTACACTTTAGAACTCGAAGCCGAGATTGAAAACCTCAAGCAACTGAATCAAGATTTGAAGAGAAAACAGGTGTGTGTTTTTACCCCTTTTTGGCCTTTTTCCTTGCTTCTCCTTAAAGAATCTATCTGGCTCAGTTCTTTAACTGAGCTATCTCTATGATGATGCAGGCTGAAATTATGAAAACACAGAAGAATGAGGTAAAGACGTTCGTCCTTTCTTTATTTTTCTTTGTATTTTATGAGTGACACTTCAGATTTCCAGACCATTTTTTCTCTGTCTGAATATGGCTCTACTGTCTTTTTGATCATAATTTTACTGATACGGCTTGTTGAATTTATACAGCTAAAGGAATCCTCAAAGCAGCGTCCATGGCTGGCTAAAACGCAATGCTTGAGAAGAACCCTAACCGGTCCATGGTAAGAAGACAAAATAAAAGCAAGAAGAGCCTGGTAATGTACTACAACACCCCACCCATCAAAAGGAAGTCTTTGGCTTTAGCTCAGTCTTGGGACTTGGAAGACAAAAAATGTAATAGAAGATAGTTTCTACTGTACAGGAGAGATGCAGAGAAGCTTACAATGTAGAAATCTTTTGAACTGAATCTACTTAAAGAGTGCAGAGTATGAGAGAGCTTTCAATATGAATTCATAAATGTTATATTTATATGTAAACTTAAAAGAATGGCTTCACTCAGAAAGAGAGTCCATTTATTGGAGAGTGAGGTACACTCTGGCTGCAAAGTGACTTGGAAGATGATGAACCACCGAATCGGTTATTATTGCTTCGTTGAAACCTCAAAACGGTTCTCTGCATAGTATCTTGTCCTACCTCCTCATCAACAGCTTTAGCAAATCCGCTATGCAACGGATCATAGCTTTCACACAACATCCTCAAGACTTGCTTAATCGATGGCCTAGACCTGCCTTCTTTCTCAGTACACATTCTCACAACAGTTACAACAGCATCAAGCTGTTTTCCTCCATGCTCATCATCATCAATGGAGTCTTTGATTCTCGGGTCTACTAAATCCTTGTGTCTTGATTTAGTCACCAGAAACCGCTGAGACGTTTCAACAAGATTCCTACCTTCATCGACTGCTCTTCTTCCAGTTATAATCTCCAGCAACACAACTCCGTAGCTGTACACATCACTCTTCTCTGTCAGCTCTTGTGTTACTACATACTCTGGATCTACATAACCTGGAAAAAAAAAAAAAACAGATACTAAAACTCAGTTTTCATCAGAAGTAGTGAAGTTGTTTTTTTCTGCATCTCTCTTCTTAACCTGGAGTTCCATGAATATCGGTATTAACAGGCTCAAAACGAATAGAGCCATCTCTAGACGAGTGTGCAAGGCCAAAATCTGAAAGCTGCACCAAGAAACCATCATTACATTACATATCCAAGACTAAAGGTCTCTGCAACACAGATAGTGCGCAATGGTACTTACTTTAGCAACAAAGCTCTCATCGAGTAATATATTGCTTGATTTAATGTCCCTGTGGCAGAGTGGTGGATCACAGTAGAAATGAAGATATTCCTGGATGAGAGAACAACGTTGCAGCCAAGAATCAAAAAAAAAAACTGTTAAAGATTTATAATGAAACTAAAGACTTTGGAATGCTTACCAAAGCATTAGCCACGTCAATAGCTATTTTCATTCTTGTTTCCCAACTAAGTGGAGGCTTCTCTGTAGCTGCATTGGAGAGGGCAAAGAAAAAACAAAGGAAGGAAGAAAAGTTTCAGCTCTTTGGATCTTTTAAGCTTAAGGTGTAATAGAAGCAAGCATGTACATACAATGCAGATGATCTTTTAAGCTGCCATTTTCCATATAGTCATAGATGAGGAACCTGAAAGGTTGGAGGAAAAAGAAAAAGATGAGAATACTTAAAAAACATTTTTACGAGAAAAAAAAAACAATGTATGTTTCTTCACCTTTCTTTCTTTTCAATGCAAAAGCCTTTCAAGGAAACAAGGTTACGGTGATGGAGCTTAGCTAAAAGCTCTATCTCTCTGCAGAAATCTTGTTTAGATTGTTCAGAGGCTTTGTCCATTCTTTTTACAGCTGCAACCAATCCATCGCTGAACTCGGCTTTGTAAACAGTCCCAAAACCTCCATGACCAATCACAGTCTTGAACTCATTCGTTGCATTTCTCATTTCCTTGTAGCTGAACTTCTGGAAAGGAGAAGAATCATCTACACAGAGACAAATCTTTATCAGTTTATTCATTTATATGATAATAATATACACTTTGGTTTTTTCTTCACCTTGATGAATCTTGAATATAGGCCGGGGAGAAGGAAGTGTCTTTGTTGATTTTCTATCTAAACTCTCGGACTCATCAAGTTCCCGGTTCTTTCTACGGATAAGAATCACCAGAACCACGAGAATTGTAAGAGAAACCGCTGTAACAACAATCCCAATGGTTGGAACCAATGTTAAGTGATATGGATTGTTGCTTTCACTTGAAGTCATTGGAGAATCACTCTTGCTTGGGATAGCAGCATCAACCACGCTTGGAGACGGTCCTGGACTCTCCATCGGTGGAAATGATACTGTCCATATGTGAACCAAATCAGAAAAAATAGGACACAAACTGAATGTGACGGTAAGAAAATTTCTAACCTGAAGGAACAAAACTAAGCTCTGTCACTTGAAAGAAACAACTAAGTAGTTCAAGAGCCGAAGCATCATCCATACGGCTTGCTAATGTAGCATAAGTCGCATCACGACAGGTACTTAAAGTAATGTTATTAGTCTCTGCACCAACTAGATTACGAAGGTAAGTGATACCAGAGTTCAAACACTTCCTGCATTGGCTTACAGGAGAAAACGGGCCCCTGCAGTTTCTTGTAACATGTCCAAACGTTGGGGACTGATGCATTTGCGTTACAGTGGTTCGACCTTCGCAGTTGTACCTAACGAGAATCTTGGTTCCTAAACCGCAGAAACTAGTTGCGTTTCTAGAGACTCCATAGAGCTCCATTGTTTTGGAGATGGAACCAATGCAGGTTTCAGATAGATCTGATGTGACTCCGAGATTGTTTGACAAGTTAGCGTAACGAGCAACGGATATAGCAACAAAGGCGTTCATGTAGCGGCAGCATTTGCCTCTGTTGGTTATGTTGGAGCAGACAGAAGCTACTAGAGTGAAATTTGATGAAGTGAAATCTAATGGACAATCTGCAGACACACAGTAACATTAGTGTCTGAAACAGAGAAGCAAGAACAGAGATTCTCCTCATAACCTAGAAAGATAATCCAAAAGTTTCAAGCTTTAACCACTGCTTGAACAGACTAAAGCTTATATCACTAGTTTTTACTCATTGGAACTTAAAAAGCTATAGTTTTTCAAGATCTGTTTTCAATCCAGAACAGAGCATTTGCATGTAAGCAACTCATTCACCAGCAACTCATCAAAGAAAGCAACAAAATTTTGGAAACCCAGAAGCTCAAAATCTGATTTTGATGAAAAAGGACCAACATATTATCTTGATTTAGCAGAGGACAATATTAGAAAAAGAAGCTTTTTGAGAGAAGCAAACAGAGGAAAATTGGAAAAGACAAACCTGCAGCCATTAGTGAAGACAGTTGGGTTCCAAGTAATGCAATTAATGCCAACAAAAAAGCTTGACTATTCACCACCATAGCCAAGAGCAAACCAGAGAGAGAGAGAGAGAGAGAGAGAGAGAGTCAAAGAAAGAAAGAGATGAGAGAGATTATAAAAAGGGTTAATGGAAGGTCCTGTGATATGACATTCGAGGGTCTGTATACTCTCTCACACTTGACAAGGAAAGAGACAAAGAATCACAACTCTCCTATTCAATTCGTGATGATAAACGACGAAATGTTTTTAAAGAAGTCCCTAACTTTATCATTTCATCTCCTTCTCATCCATATGCAAATGAGTTAAACAGCCTCACTCTGTTTATCATGTTTTAATTATTCAAAACGGTGTTATAAGATTAGCTTCTCTCATCTGAGGTTTTCTTTGATTGGTTCAAACCAACACTAGTGCGTAATTAGTAGATTAACAGAAGTTTAAAATGGGAGCTCGCATGTTAATTATCATAATCTATTGTATGATTATGTCTCATGCAAGTTGCTCATTACAATGATTATGTATCTAAAACAGTTAATTTAGTATTTGATTTTTTTTTAGAAAAGAACGATTATAGTTTTGTCCTTTTCTTGGAGAAGAAGGAAGGTATTGGTTGTTTAAAAAAAAGAAAAATAAACATTTCTTTTAGTGTTTGAAGAAGAGAAAGCGACACAGTTGGATAGAATGGATAATGGGTTCGAGGGATATTAATCCTAAATTATCCTATTTTTTAATTTTGAAAAATAAAATTCTATATCGAATTCAAAAAAAAAATTGAGAAATGAAAGAAGCAATGTGAACCTAAATGCTCTCCATAACAGTGGTGGGGGTCAGTCACATGTGTACACCCTGTCATATCACAGGCCTCAACCGCAACATTTTCTGTTTGATGTTTGATTTTTGATTTTTACAACATTTTTCTGTTTTTAAAATTCTGAAATTTTCAAACTACATGGAACTTGTTCATGATTTATATAGGCTATAATTTCAAGTTTGATTCATACCTGTCCCAAATTGTTTTGTGTCGGGCTCAAACAAATTCGTTTGATAAATAAATTAAGAAGGAAAATATATTTTGAAATTAATGTTCAAAAAAAAGAAGAAGATATTTTTGAAATTGGGTTAAAATGTAGTAGACTGGGCTGGATTGGGGGCCCATTGACTGTCTTACTGGAATATGGTGTTTTATAGAACGACTTCGAAGGCTTACAAATGGACCATTAGGAGCCATAGAAAATAAGGTATGTGAACGTGATTGCGTGCAAATGTTATAACGGAAAATAACATTTGCATTTTAGTTTCGTCAAGACTCTTCTCATCTCATGTGTATACATATCCTCAGCCAAAGACTTAACTTTCAAGCCTCTAATTTTGGAAAAGTGAATTTTAGTTGATTATTTACAAAATTAACATTTTCATATTGTTAAATTATATAAATAATATATTTTAAAATTCTAAATAAAATATAATTTGTTGTATAATATTATAAAATTATACTAAGTTTTTCTTTATAGTATTATAAGATGTTAATCTATTATTAAAAAAATATTGAAATAAGTTAAATATTTATAATAAAAAGTAAAGTATTTTTAATAAATTTCAGTTATTTTCACATTTATAATAATTATTTTAATTGTTGATATTTGTTTTTAATAATAAAGTAGATACCATATAAAATATTTAATTAATTTAATATGTACTTTTTAATTCTGCAAATTTTTAAAAATTCATAACTTAATTAATTTTCCGATAATTTAACTATTTTCGTCATTCTGCAATTAAACGATGTTTACCAATTAGAATCTCTATTTAAATATTTAAATTCAAGCGTAATTGGCTTAAGCGGTTTGAAGACTGTTGAAAAAAAATTCCTAGGCTCAAGCTCAAATCATTAATTACACTTAAATTTGGAGAAGAAAT
This sequence comes from Sinapis alba, assembly GCA_012274485.2. NCBI lineage: Eukaryota > Viridiplantae > Streptophyta > Magnoliopsida > Brassicales > Brassicaceae > Sinapis > Sinapis alba. The sequence goes on along the minus strand of MU106411.1, from coordinate 102,166 downwards.
TCATTTATCAGAATATAATTTTGAAGTTTAAGAAAATGTATCTTAAAAGTCTAAACCAATACTGGAACGACGTCTTAGACCAACTGTCAGAACACCGCTCATTCTTCAGCTATAAAGAAACTTCTGAATTGCAAGATACCATTATGAGTTCAATACAGTATAAGTTCTTTAAATTAATATTCTATAAATTAATATATATTAAAAATCTCTATAAAATAATATAATTTTATAGTCTTAAATTGAATTTTCGATTCAATTAGTATATCGATAAATTAATAATCTCTATAAATTAATAAAAAATCAAAGTTTTGGTGTAGTCTCAACATTATTAATTTATAAAGGTTTCATTGTATATATGAGTGTTATTACGTAAAATAACTCGAATTTCAAATCATTCACTTGCTTTAACTACTCACAAGTCACAACACATGCTCAGAGCCAGGTCTTGATCTTTAAAAATTTTACATTTAAAGAAATCCCCAAATTTTGAAAAAAAAAGTTTACTAAAATTCTTAAAAAATATTTTACATCCATAAAATCTCAGATCCGACCCAGCACATGCTATGCTATGACTGTTTCAGTGTTTCTTAAGTTTAGCAATCATAGAGCTAGTGAAGACACCGAAAGCTCCATTGAAGTTTCATTTTTTTGGTACAGAAGTCACAATTGGCCAAGTTATTCAGGCTTTTGGACCATTGGTAATTTTATGGCTCAATTAGTGGACTATATTGCATATAATATTGAAATATAGAAAATAGTAAAATACATTTCGCTTAAAAACTAAAATAAGAAAAAAAATCAAAGAAAACGCACAACAACAACCCACTTTTGCAGCTTTTAGCATCATCGTGTCTTCACCAACACACGCGCACTTCCGTTCACTCTTATATTTTATCCTTAAAATCCTCAGATTCTTTACTATTTTCTTGCCTTTTTGTTTGTTTCTTGCTCTTAAAATCTTCACGCAAAAGCAAACAACAGTGATGATGAAGTAGCTCTCCTTTGCGCCTCCTCTTCTTCTCTTCTTTCGTATTGGCTTACATTTTCTTGGTGAAGAAAACCATGTTTCAAAGACTATTCTTCCTTCTCATTGTTTTTCTGATTCAGTCTTCTTTCCTTTTTGAGATTTCCTCTGCTGTCAAGGTATGCAAATCTCATCAAACTTATAAAACACTTCCCTTTGTGTATATCCTCTGTTTCAGTAACACAGAGGATCTTTGTCTCCCTAAATCATTCTTGGGTTATATTTTTGTTTTGAATCGGTAGGAAGGAAAGACATGCATTCTAAACAAGAACTGTGACGCTGGACTACACTGTGAAACATGTCTAGCCAACAACAACTTGAGACCCAGATGCTCTCGAATTCAACCCATCAACCCCATCTCAAAGGTTCTCACCTTTTTACATTTAACAGTTTATAATCATATGGACCAGTTTATGACAATTGATGAAAGCTAACATCTAGATAATGTAAAACTGAAAATGAAGATAGATAAAGTTAGCGAAATAATCTATCATAAGGATCAAATAGAAAGAATTGTGTTATTAGGTCATCATTATCCCTAGTCTCTTAATCGAGATTTTTAGCTTCGGATAAATGACAGTTCTTAGTTCTTTTTTAGTTTTTAACTAAGAAAATCTAAGAACTGTCTTTTAAATAAAAGATATAAGAGTCGTCTCTTAGCCGAAAAGTATAAAAAATGTCAAATCATGAGTTAAGAACCTCGGAAGACCGGGGATAATAATACCCTTATTTATCTAGTTTTTTACTTTTCTAGTTTTATATTCTTAAAATAGTGTATTATAATTTGTTTATGTAATATGTTGAATCCAATTTGATATCAATAAAGTTTAGACGTTAAAAGAATCTTATTGGGATCGTTTTCATTTAAACTAATAAATCAATTGATTATATATCAAAAGGTAAAGGGTTTGCCTTTCAACAAGTACTCATGGTTAACAACTCACAACTCGTTTGCTCGATTGGGGGAAGTATCAAAGACCGGTTCTGTGATCTTGGCTCCTACTAATCAGCAAGACTCGGTCACAAGCCAACTCACTGTAAGATTCTTCTTTCCTCCATACTGATTACAAAGTCTCAAACATTAGTAATCTCTTTCAAAGACTTCTTGCAAAATGTGAATCTTTTTGTGGGTTTGATGATTACTATTGCAGAACGGTGTAAGAGGGTTTATGCTCGACATGTATGACTTCGAAAACGATGTTTGGCTTTGTCATTCGTTCGATGGGACGTGTTTTAATTTCACCGCTTTCGTAAGTTTAAATGCATTTTTCTTCGGTTATGTATTGTATATGGAGACCGTATAAAATTTAGTAAGAATTTTAATAATTATTTTTACAATTTAATAACATATTAGCTCTTAAAAAAATTGAGACCTAGAACCAATGTTTCATTTTGCTACGTCCATGACCGGTTTCTATATACGAAAATGTTTGTGATTTGTGTTTGTTTGGTGTACAATGGTAGCAACCTGCCGTTAACGTTCTAAGGGAGATTCAAGTGTTTCTAGAGAATAACAAGGATGAAGTTGTAACAATTATTATAGAAGACTATGTGAAATCTCCCAAGGGTCTCACAAAAGTGTTTGACACGGCAGGGCTACGAAAGTTCATGTTTCCGGTTACTAGAATGCCCAAACATGGAGGAGACTGGCCCACACTTGAGGACATGATACGACTAAACCAAAGGTTGCTAGTTTTCACATCTGATAGAAATAAAGAAGCAACCGAAGGAATCGCATATCAGTGGAAGTATATGGTTGAGAATCAATGTAAGTTTCTATGTATATGATGCATACCATATTATATACAATTTACATGAATATGATTTATTGAAAAATACTCTATAATAGTCATAAAAAAAATTGTCACAAAAATAGCGCACGATGAAGAAAATGACTAAAATATTTTATTAAATAGATAAATATACATTTATATCCTTAGAGTTAACTAATCTAGAGTTAAGGTTTAGACTTAAGAGGTGGGTTTTGGGGTTAAGGTTTCAAATTAAAAAAAAAATTAAAAATTAAAATTTTCAAAATAAAAAGATTATTTTGGTCATTTTCTTTTAAGGCTATTTTTATAAAAAAACTTAAAGAAAGAATTGCCTTAATTTATTTGTTAATTAATGAAAAAAATTGCAGATGGAAATGGAGGGTTGAAAGTAGGAGCATGTCCAAACAGAGCTCAATCAGCACCTATGAGCGATAAATCGAAATCTCTTGTTCTTGCTAACCATTTTCCAGATGCACCGGATTTGATAGTAGCATGTAAACAAAACTCTGCTCCTCTTCTTGAATCCATCAAGGCATGTTACCAAGCTGCGGGACAAAGATGGCCTAACTTCATAGCAGTTGATTTCTACAAGGTATATATATATATAGTTGTAGGTTTGGATTTGGTCTTATTTCTTATACATTTATAACTAAAGTTTTATTTTTGTGAATGTTGGTTCAGAGAAGTGATGGTGGAGGAGCTCCGCAAGCTGTTGATGTTGCTAATGGCAATTTGATATGTGGTTGCGATAATTTTGCTGCGTGCAAGGTCGTTTTCTTAATCTGTTTTGAATCTGAAGTCATTATGTTATCCTATAGTATTTTTTAAAAAATCATTATAATTTGCAGGCGAACGGGGAGTGTGAATAGGAGGATAGACTGGGTAACCAGAGGCAACTCTCATCACCAAAGGCTTTGGTTGTTGATTTACCCATCAGAGATGTTGACGTTCTGTGTTTGTTTTCACCATTGTGCAACTTGGTTTTTAGTGTAATGCTTAGGTTATGGCTAGTTCCATTATCTTAGGAATTCCTAATCATATACAAACCAATCACTAAACAAGATATATAATATATATATAATAAAAACACAAGTGAACGAAAGCGAAACACTATATTTTTTTTCTTTAAAATATTTTAGCAATGAGATTAAGATGTGTTAACATAACATAGAAATAAATAAATGCTTAACTCAAAACAAATTTAAACATAAACTATCAGTTGTCCTAAACACGTAATTGTTATTGAGACGCTCTTCGTAAGTAGTCTTTTTACAGAAAAATAGTTAGTGACTAAGATAACATATACAATTCAAGTATAATATACAGATTCAACAGCAAATAAATACAACAAAAGCATATCGTATATGTGTTAAGCTTTACTTGAATAATACATCATATTTTAAGGAGCTATTTGATAAGAGTGGAAGAAGTCTTGGCTGAAGCCAAAAATAGCACGAAGAGAATGATGCTAGTGCTAATCATTGAATGTGTTACTTTAGTAGGTATAATGGAGTCTGTTGTACGTAGAGTATGATGCAGAAGAAAATGGTTGGGGTTATTGGGTTTTAAAACTAAGGTGGTTGTGTTTTAGATGTAAGACAGTGGTAATGTTGTTATGTAAGACAATTGTGTTTGGTATTGATGCTATGTAAAACAATGTTTTTCTATGTTGAATTCTATTTATTGAGACAATTTGTTGAAAAAATGAAGCTTGAAAACATAAAAACGATAAATTACATTGGTTTGAACAAAATCTATGTTAAAATATAAATTATCGTCCAACAAAAGCTAACAAATAGTCTAGAAAAAATCACAACAAAATTCTAGAAATATGACCATCCAACAAAAACCTAGGAACATAGTCATCTAACAAAAGTAGAGAATAAATAAGATAAGACCATTAGCACATGGGATCATAGACGAGAATAACATGACAACCAGAAGCAATTAGAGAAGAAACCTCAGAAGCAGTTTGCGAAGCTGGAGAAGAAACTTGAGAAGCCTCCAACATGACCTTCCTAAGCTCTTAATACGTTCGTATGGAGTGTGGACTCCAACAATCCTCCGGTGCATCTTCTCTGCTTCCTCTGCTCATGACCGCCGTCGCCGTGTCTCCTCATGACAACACCTCCCTCCTCCTCCTATACATAGGTGGCGAGTCCGGCTCCATCTTCTCGCTTCTACCTCTTCATATGGATTCTCTTCGTCTTCTTCTTCCTCTGCTTCTTTTCGTCACACCACCACGACCACCACTACGTTTGGTCTCAATCTCCATTTAACTTATCTGCACATAGAAATTTAGAAATTATAATCTCAAACACGTAAAAGATTCAAATAAATCAAAGATTGCTGTTTAGAGCATCTCCAATGTAAAACTTCATTTTTTCTTCTAAAATAGAGTAAAAATGAATATAAAGTAAAAATGCTTCAATCTCACTTCATTTCCCACTCTATAATGGAGTGATGAACAAACAAAAAATAGATTACTCTATAAATGAAGTAAACTTCATTATAGAGTGGAAAATGGAGTAGGGTTGGAGTACTTATTACTCCATACTCACTTTTACTCTATTTTAGAGTAGAAAATGAAGTTGGATTGGAGATGCCCTTAAAGAAATTAATTTAGAGTTGAAATGGTGGTGGCGAGAGTTGATGGGGGCGCAATATGTCGGTGGTGAGAGGGCCGAGATGATGAGATAGCAAAAAAAAAAAAAATCTGCGTAAATAAATCAAAGAAAAAAAAGAAAATTTATGTGTAAGCTCTGAGAAGAAAATAAAATGAAAGGATGATGAACAAAGAATTACAGAGAGAGAGAAGCAAATTTATCGATAAATAGAAGAAAAGAAGGAATGGTGAATGGTGACTGTCTGGCTCTCTTCTTGTCAGCACACTGCTCGTTCGAGCCTCCTGATTTTTCTGATCACACACCATGCCATATAAGGTTCTCCTCACCTCCTCCATCCTTTGGTACCAAGCATAGCATTTTATGTTGAATTGCGCCTTGATTTCCCTTCCCTCCTTTCTACCTTCTCTAAGAAGTGCTTGGAATGAGCTTGGGCAAGGTAATGGTTTTTTGTCTAGATTATGTTATAAGCTTAAGGGCATCATTATCTCCGGTCTCTTAACCGAAGTTCTTAATTCATGATTTGACAATTTTTTTTTACACTTTTCGGCTAATAGACGGCTCTTAGAGCATCATTAACGGTAAAACCCATTTGGGTTTCTTATTTATTTATTTTTTTTACTTTTTCTGATTTTTTTTTTAAAAAATCAAACCAATCGCGGGCTGACACGTGTCAGTGGGCCCGCGAACAGTGCAAGAGACTGTTCTTATTTAAAAGTTTTAGGAACCGTCTCTTGCACTGTTCATGGGCCCTACATGTCAGTGGAGCCCGCAAACAGTGCAAGAGACCCCATTAAGAGACCAATTAATGGTGCTCTTATATCTCTTATTTAAGAGACTGTTCTTAGTTTTTCTTAGTTAAGAACTAAGAAAAGCTAAAAACTGTCTCTTATCCAAAGCTAAGAACTCTAGTTAAGAGACCGGGGATAATAATGGTGTAAGAAGCTTAAATTGGCAGTCCGCTGTCTCGGAAAGGAGAACCTTATCCACATTGAGAAGCGGGTATCAGAAGCTGAAGCTGAGCTCCATAGGCTCCAGATTTTCTCTCTCGATAATCCTTCTAATATAAATTTGGAGCTAGAGTAGGCTGCAAGAGCAAAGTGGGTGTTTCTCAGACTCGCAAAGGAGAGTTTCTTTAAGCAATGATCTTGTATTAAGTGGTTGGAATGCGGGATCTTAATACACAAATATTATACCATATCATGGTGCCTATAAATGGTTCTAACCCGATTAAGTTTCTGCTCCATGCGGATGGATCTCATTCCTCATCCCTTGAAGCTAGTTTTAGCAATTAGTAGGGTTGAATTTTTTTGTTCAAATCGAGTTTGTAATTTTGAACTATGTATCCCGGTTATCCGATTTGATTTTAATATAATTATATTAAAAATCTACAAAAATAACATGTACTCTTAATAAATCACCGAGAACACGGTGTAAGATACATGATTTCATACAAGAAAACTCATGTGAAGTTGATAATGGGAGAAGCTAGTTTTAGCAATTAGTAGGCTTGGAAAATTTTGTTTAAATCGAGTTTATAATTTCGAACTACGTATCCCGATTATCCGATTTAATTTTAATATAATTATATTAAAAAAAATCCACAAGAAATAACACGTACTCTTAATAAATCACTGAGAACTAGGTGTAAGATACATGATTTCATACAAGAAAATCCATATGAAGTTGATATGGGCGAAACTAGTTTTAGCAATTAAGAGCACCTTCATCCTAACAACCAATAATGGGTTGCTTAATTAAATAATATTAGTATTTAAGAATTTTTTTTGGGTAAACAACTTACCTAAGCAATTTGATAATTTTTCTCTTCCATTGCAAGTTTTTTTATTTTAGGGATCTTAAATTTTTTGATACCTCCTGGATTGATGCTTGCATTGAGTCCTTCACTCCTGTTTTCCGCATGAGATCGAAGAAAAGCCTGGATATTAGCAAGTTCCACGCCAATGTTCCTTCATCCATGTCAAACCTCTCTTCCGAGTCTCCATCTGAAACCCCAGAAAAATGACTTGTATGGCTCACAGAACGTGAAAAGACAGATGCATCAGCTTCATCTGTGGCATCATCTCCCACCTTCTTCCCTGTAACACTCCTCCCTAAGCTGTTTCCTTGCTGTGAATCATTGTAAGAACGGATAGAGGTTCTCTTGTCTTCACGATTTGATTGCTTTCTCCTCTTTCGTGTCAACACGTGTCCATCTTTTGGGTTGCTTCTTGAGCTTAATTAAGCAACTCTGCTTAAATTAAAGTGGATTATTTATTTAATTTTTAACTCAAATTAGCTTAAGCAACCCATTAACTACAAGGGATAAAGGTGCTCTAATAGGCTTGGAAAATTTTGTTTAAATCGAGTTTATAATTTCGAACTACGTATCCCGATTATCCGATTTGATTTTAGTATAATTATATTAAAAATCCACAAGAAGTAACATGTACTCTTAATAAATTACCGAAAACTAGGTGTAAGATACATGATGGATTCCATACAAGAAAACAGTTTTCATGTGAAGTTATATGCTCAGATTAGCATATCACTGATAAATTGGGCTTTTATAAAACTTGGCCATAGAAATTCAGTCCAAATATTTTCAACCTTTCAAGAAACCGGTTTCTAATTCTTGGTTAGTACCCAATATATAAACCGGTTTAGCATTGACCAATACGGTTTTGTAAATCGTGTTTCGATGCATAACATGTTTTTTAAAAAAATAACTTTACATTACATGTTTCATGTTTGTGTATCTTTTTTTTTTTGATTAATTTGAGGTATCCCAAATCTATGGATATATCTAAACTAATCCTCAAAAAGAGATGATGTCGACATATATATTCTTTTTTCAGGTATGTAAATTTAAGCAATACATTTTATAAATTTTGAAACTATAACATTTTACAAACTTAACGGGTTTTTTTTCCTCTCATTTAATTGCCTTGTCTGAAATTCTGACTATAGTCATTACGTTAAAACATTAACTACTTAATGTATAACACGTAATTTTATTTACTTAACCAATAAACCAAAGGAAATCACATTTGTTTTTCAAAATAAAATATACAAAAAATGCATTACGGCAAAACCGAATATGGAAACAAGCATCCTCAGTGGGACCCAGAACACGACACGAAAGAATAAATCCAACGGCTGAGATTTCTCAATTTCCATCAAAGCTATTAGGGTTTGGTGCGTAACCTTCCATATATAAACACGGAAACCTCAAAGTAGCCTTTCCTCTTTGCAGTTTTTTCATTTGAGCTTTGTCTCTGAGATAAGGTCACTCTCCTCTGACCCTTTTATCAAAGCTCATCACTGCAACTCTCGCCGCCGCTTACTTCGTATAAAGATCCAATTTTTATTTTCCGGTGCTGAGAAATCTTCTTCGTTCTTGGTTGAGCTGATTCCGAGAGAGGGAGAAAGACTGGAGATTTAGATTTATTTCTTGAAAAATGGCGCAGATTCAGCATCAGGGTCAGAATGTCAACGGTGGAGTGGCGGTTTCCGGTGTTGCCGCCGCCGCAGTCGGAGCGGCGCAGCAGGGGACGACGTCTCTTTACGTCGGAGATCTAGACCAGACCGTGACGGATTCTCAGCTGTTTGAGGCGTTTAGCCAAGCTGGTCAGGTGGTTTCTGTTCGTGTCTGTAGAGACATGACGACAAGGAGATCTCTTGGCTACGGATACGTTAACTTCGCCACTCCTCAAGATGGTAAGTGAATCTAAGATTGGTTGGTTCATCTTGCATTGATGTGTTATGATCATGTTTGTGAGATCTGTCTTGGAGGATAGGGCATAGTGAGAGATTGTATGTTAATTCTGAATTTGGAAATTATATAATAAAAATTGTGAAACCTTTTTAGGTTGTATTGTGGTTTAATATTGATACATTTGTGTTCTTGGCAAAACTAATAATATTACTTTTGATTCACTTAATAAATCATTGCTTAAGATTGTGGTATTGTTCATGTTTGTTTGTACATTGCTTTAACAATTGGTTCAGTTTAGCTGCAAGAAAACTAATGAGTGAAGTGTTAGTTTGTATGTGTAAATGATTCTCCTTGTGTTTCCTGGTTGGTGACAGCTTCCAGGGCACTGAATGAGCTGAACTTCATGGCTCTCAATGGAAGGGCTATTAGAGTTATGTACTCTGTTCGTGATCCAAGTGTCCGTAAAAGCGGTCTTGGTAACATATTTATCAAGGTAATCTCCCTTATATCCTCAACTTGCATTGCAGTGTTGATTTAATATTTGACATTGTTTATCCATGTCTCAGAATCTTGACAAATCAATTGATCACAAAGCACTCCACGAGACATTTTCTGCCTTTGGTCCTATCCTGTCTTGCAAAGTGGCTGTTGATCCCTCTGGCCAGTCGAAAGGCTATGGCTTTGTGCAGTACGATACTGAAGAAGCAGCTCAGAGAGCCATAGAGCAATTGAACGGAATGCTTCTTAACGACAAGCAAGTGTACGTTGGACCCTTTGTTCACAAGCAGCAGAGAGATCCTTCTGGTGAGAAGGTGAAGTTCAACAATGTCTATGTCAAAAACCTCTCAGAGTCCATGAGTGACGAAGAGCTGAAGAAAGTTTTTGAAGAGTTTGGAGTGACCACTAGTTGCGTTATCATGAGAGATGGCGAAGGCAAGTCTAAAGGCTTTGGATTCGTCAATTTTGAGAATCCAGAAGATGCAGCCAAAGCTGTTGAGGCTCTAAATGGAAAGACTTTTGACGACAAGGAGTGGTTTGTTGGGAGAGCTCAAAAGAAGTCGGAGAGGGAAAACGAACTCAAACAAAAGTATGAGCAGAGTTTGAAGGAGGCTGCAGACAAGTCTCAGGGGTCGAACTTGTATGTTAAGAACTTGGATGAGTCTGTCACAGATGAGAAGCTCAGAGAACATTTTGCTCCCTTTGGAACTATTACATCATGCAAGGTATGTGACTGACTCAACAATGGGCATTGATTGTTTATATCTTCAGCAGATTTAGATTAAAACTTTATTACATTTTGAATGTGGCAGGTGATGCGTGACCCTACTGGAGTGAGTAGAGGATCTGGATTTGTGGCATTCTCAACTCCTGAGGAAGCATCTAGAGCTGTAAGTGACTACCATATAAAGAAGACATGTTGAGTTTCTCACTGATTTTTTTTTTTCTCTCCTGGAGTAATCTCAACGTTTAACTTTTCCCTTGTTCAGATTGCGGAGATGAATGGTAAAATGATTGTCTCAAAACCTCTTTATGTCGCTCTTGCACAGAGGAAAGAAGACCGCAAAGCTAGGTTACAGGTCTGTTTATGTTTTAACCTTAAACAAGAGTTGACGTTTTCCTATTATTTCTCATAGTACTCAATTTTCCATGTCTTGCATTTCAGGCTCAGTTTTCACAGATGAGGCCAGTACCTGCGGTTGGTCCTAGGATGCCAATGTATCCACCAGGTGGTCCACCAATGGGTCAACAACTCTTCTATGGCCAAGGACCTCCTGCTATGATTCCTCCTCAGGTAAAGGTCAACTTTTTAGCAAAAAAACTGTGAAACCAATCTTATAACTCTTCTTCTCCATTGGGATGTCGAACAGCCTGGATACGGGTATCAACAACAGCTTGTACCGGGGATGAGACCTGGTGGGTCACCGATGCCAAACTTCTTCATGCCTATGATGCAACAAGGCCAGCAACAACAGCAGCAGCAACGACCTGGTGGTGGTAGAAGAGGAGGAGCTCTTCCACAACCACAACAACCTTCTCCCATGATGCAGCCACAGCAGGTTAAGTATCGTCTGCAGCCATTGTCTCTTTGAGAATCATTTGCGTTCTTATATTTTGCTGTATTCTCCAGATGCATCCAAGGGGTAGAATGTATAGGTATCCACAGAGAGATGTAAACACAATGCCTGGTCTTACTCCAAACATGCTTTCTGTCCCATATGATGTGTCTGGTGGTGCTCATCTTCGTGATTCACCTGCTGCTTCTCAACCTGTTCCTATTGGAGCTTTGGCTACATCGCTCGCTAATGCAGCTCCAGAGCACCAGAGAACGGTAAAAATTAAAATGTTGTCAAGCTTCTCAACCTGTTCCTAAACAATTTTTGGTTTACTTAAAAGTGTTCCTTTTTCTCCCCACAGATGCTTGGTGAGAATCTGTACCCACTCGTGGAGCAGCTTGAGCCAGAATCAGCAGCTAAAGTCACGGGAATGCTTCTTGAAATGGACCAAACCGAAGTACTTCACTTGCTGGAATCTCCTGATGCACTTAAAGCTAAAGTTGCAGAGGCAATGGATGTTCTGAGGAGTGTAGCTCAGCAGCAGCAAGCTGGTGGTGCAGCTGATCAGTTAGCTTCTCTGTCTCTTGGAGACAACATCGTACCTTGAGTTCTAAGTACTTTTTTAGTCCTTATTTTGGCCTTGTGGAGAATCAGAAACAAAGAGTGGTTCTTGAAAGTTTTGGATTTATGTTTTTGTTTTTGCCGAGAGCACTTTTAATCTTTAATACTTTGGGAAGTTTTGGATCGTTTTTCTCACCTTGTTATTTACACATTACCCGTTCCATAAAATCTTGTTTTGCGTATATCTATGCGTTTTAAGCTTCATAAAACGTTTGGTTTAATGCGTTTGATGATCTCAGTCACAAAATGCAGCAAAACTAGAGCAATGCTGAGTTCATTCATTTGAAGTCAAAAGTCTAATGAAAAGAGAAAGACGAATATTAATTAGTTCATTTAGTTTTTGCGAAAACAAAACAATGTTTCATCTAAACTGTGTTTCTTCTTTGTTTCTATATTGGCCTAAAGGTGCTAAGTCTCCGGAGCAAATACTTGCCAATTTTAAACTATTTGCTATTGACTTGGTTTGTTCAAATAATTCAGTTTATTACTTATATTTGTTTTGTTTGAAATGAGTACTTGTTTTATCAAATTATTTTTAAATATACCATAAAACAATTAGATTTTAAATTAAATTCTTACTTGCCTTGATAGTGATCCAACTTGATGTTATGCAAGGCAATGCACTTGATTGGAAAATACAAGTTTGGGGTTACCAATATCTAAAAATGTCGCGTCATGTAACAAAAGAGCGGATAATAGATTGAAAAAATTTACACTTAGACATATTTTATCTCTACTCCATATCACTCCAGCATACTTTTTCCATGTCAAATACTTTCTTATGTGCTATTGTCTAAATTACCCCTGAAATTAGAATCAAGTAGTTACCATTACCTTTAACTTTATCCTAACTCCTAATTATTTCTCTTATCTTTTTAGAAATCAAGTTGTTACCTTTCTCTTCCAAACTTAAACATCAACGATTTCTTCATTCTCACCGTCAGAGACCAAAAATCTTGGTGAATCCACGGCGTTCTTCATTCTCACCCGCCATTCCCCTTCATTTTTTTGTTGTAGCGTTTACGAAGGTCGCCATCTCCTCCGTTATAGATTGACCTAGATCCGCCGTCAATTTTTCACCGGTCTTATTTCTCAGAGCTGCCGTTGATTTCTTGAAACCACAATGAATGGTATGACCTCTCTTCTCTGATTTTAAGTTTCTTACCTCATCAACCCATGATTATAGTTTACACCCAGATCTCCTTCTATGGTTATGCAGAAACCAGAGAAAGTTCCCGTCCAGACCATATCAATATGAATCGGTTACGACTCCATCACAACTTCAAGGATATTCAGGTGAAGCGTTTCTTTTTTAGATTTAACCTCAATGAGATTAAGGCCAATCTACCTCCCTCTGATTCCATCTACTTTAAGTTTGGGTTTATCAACAAGAAGCTCAATATATTTCAGTTCAAGATTGGAGTTCTGATTCAATGTATGAAGTTGGCTAGTTTGGTGTTTGTGTGGATACTCAACTTAGTTGACCACAATCTACAACCAACCACAACTTCATTCACGCCTAACCACAATCACATAACCACAACTACGTTTACAATTGAACATAAACTCTGCAACACCTAATAATATCTAAGGCGCCTTAGTGTTTTAGACGCTATGAAGACCACGAAACGTGTAACCAAAAAAACACAAACTCTTAGAACAATATTATTTTGTACATATGACCACTCAACACATATCCTCACCCACTAACCACAAGTACAAAACATCATTCACCATAACTTCATTTACATGAACCAACAGACGAGCACATCTTCAGTCCCTCCATAATGACACTAACCAAAAAAAACACAGACATTATATCTATACTATTTGAATATATCAATACGTTCACAAATCACCGTTTTGCCTAACTACAACACCTCTAACTCTACCCACATTACTACTTCTCTTGACCACACCTAATATGCATACAAAATTATGTCGTCAACCACCAAACTCTTGACCACATCCTATCCATAACAAAGGGTGTGTTCCAACACGAGCAAGAAAGAAGACATAGCACTTAATAACCCCAACCCTCATATTTCTCTTTCTTATCTTTAATCCAACGGTTGTAATGAAAGTCCACCACTCAATAAAGTTATTAATTAACTGTAATGAGAGAAATTTAACTAGTGTTTACTTTTTACAAACTTGATCTACTATCTTTGCTCACAAGGGTATAATAGGAATCTCAACTCAACACAGAAGGCCCAAAAGTATATCTTCAGCATAAAGTACCTTAAAGTGTTATGTACCCAACTCAAAGTATGTTCACATGTAATGTTCTCTAATAGATTTATGGCTGTAAATTTTAGGTCTATTTTATTTGCTATTTCATATATACCAGTGTAGCAATCATATACAATTTCCTATTTTCATTAATAGATACTATATTATACTATTTATTTTGTTTTATTTTATTTTATTTTATTTTATGATTGAGCAAGAGTGTTCTATTATGTTTGTAATTACAGTTTGTAATTTTATCTATTTTCATGTTAATGAATATTTGTAATTTTTAATGATTTTTAAGATTATTATTAAATAGTCGTATTTTTCTTTATTAACTACATTTTAACAAATTAAAAATTCTATTATTTAATAATTTTAATTTGTAGTATAATATTCATGTATTCCAAATAAAATACACAATTTTATGCATGTATTTAAACTCTTGTCCACCCTCACTTGTCTACAGTGTGCTTCTCATATAATCTTCATTATGTTTGTATGTTTGGATAATGGTTTCAATAAGTTCAATATGTATTTGTTGACTGAAAATGAAATTATGTCACTACATCATAACAATGTTACCAATTATTAAAGTTATGTACTATCTATCGGTTCATTGTTAGTTTTATATAATTTTACATTTGATGCTCTACCTTTTTAATTCACATATGTAAATGGAATGAATCTGCTATTGTTTACTGTTTATAGAAGGTTTATACTGTTTTTTGTACATGGAAAACAACATCATCGTCAACGTATATGAATTTCGTTTGCATCTCATCTTCCTCTAAATATATTCTTGATTTTAAACCACCCATTTTACTGACTCCAGTATGTCTGTATTCTGTAAATAATTGAGAGACGTTGTTTCCTCTCATGATTTAATAGTAAAAAGTGGAGCTTTTATATTGGTCATGTGTGCAAGCGTCATCTCTCTCTCTCTCTCTCTCTCTCTCTCTCTCTCTCTCTCTCTCTCTCTCTCTCTCTCTCTCTCTCTCTCTCTCTCTCTCTCTCTCTCTGGTATAACCGGATGAATCTTGGATTAGTTTAATAATGTCAAAATCACAGCTATATTCTTCATTTTACTTCCAAAATTGGTTATTTTGAAAATAACTCAAAGCTTTATATGTTTGATAAAATCTACAATGTATGATTATTTAATTATAGTTTAATAAATTTTATAATTTATTATGTATATTTTAAAAATCTTATTGCAAAAAACAAAAAAAAACTTGAAAATTATAGAAAGTTTTCTAAGAAACTTAGATTATAATAAACCTAGTATTTTTTGAAAGT
Organism: Sinapis alba; assembly: GCA_012274485.2. NCBI lineage: Eukaryota > Viridiplantae > Streptophyta > Magnoliopsida > Brassicales > Brassicaceae > Sinapis > Sinapis alba. The sequence goes on along the minus strand of MU106411.1, from coordinate 86,822 downwards.
ATTGTCTCATAGTAGTCATAGTTTAAAGGTTTCTACCCCAAGTTTTGATAATTCTTAGAGGATACAATTTCATGTAGATAATAGGATGTAATCTTATTAGACAATGATTGTGTTTCAGAGAAAGTATGTCCATCGAGGATGTCATACATGCAAAATTATTTGTCGATCCGGGTGTTATGGGGAGAGTTTCATCATAAAATTATCCATAAAATTGTTCATCAATATCACATATGTTACATATAGTTTATCATCATTTGTAATAGAAGTATAAGTTATATGATGATGTACCAAGTATTAGAAAAACTCAGTACGCTGCACATACATGGTTAAAATTTTAAATTGCTTTAGTGATTTTTGTTAACTATATGTATTCCAAAAAAAGAGAGTAGCCTATGTATTTTTTTGGAGTTTTCTATACATCAAACTATTAATTGAGAATACGCTTAAATGTAAATATTTTAATTTCATTGTTTCTAAAATATGACATGAGAAATATAACGTGTATTGATGACTCAAATGTGACTCAATGCCATATAAGACAAGACTCTCTAAACTTGACATGGCTAATACAAGATTAGCTTTAATAAACCATTTTTAATTACCACAGTTTCATTTTCTCAGTTTGCTTTAAATAAATCGTATGGTTATCCTAATCAAAATTTTCTAGGTTATTATGCTCTATTATTTATTTGGTCCGCCATCATATCATCAAATTACCTTGTATTATGATTACAAGCTCTTATTTCAAATCATATTACTGTAAAGTTTGTTGTATAATCTAAACATATACAATTTAAGTTACATATATGATTTATGCTACATTTATGGTTTGTATTGTACAATCTATATATATACGGTGGTTACATATATGGTTTGGATACACAAAATTGGTTTAACCTAATTAAGTTGTGATTCCAATTCTACATTTAGATTTTGAAACCATATATCAATTCCAATCAGTGTATTATTTTTGTATGATAGTGGTTTATAATAGTATGATTGTGTGGGGTTTATTTTGAGTTTTAAGGTTTAGGATTTAGATCAATGTTGATAGACTATATAATTTTTGTTATTGATTGATTTATAGCCACATAAAGGTGTTATTTCAGTTTGATATAGTTTCTATGATCACTTCTTCTATATTATGATAATTTATTGAATGATGACCATGTAAACTGATATATTCAGTTTAATATAGTTTCTATTAACTATACCTTCTATATCTTATGCTCACTGATATTCTCTCACACATTATGATATGTTAAATCATTCAATAAAACTTGGTTTTCAAATAAAATTGATATTGTTTCTACAACCTACAATTTCTATATTTTTGCTCACCAATATTCTTTCTCACGTACGAAATGTAAAAGCATCCAGTAAAAAATATTTCCTGAATTAATATTTGAAAATATATTGTGTCATTTAATAAATGTTAAACATGACTATACGTTTAACATATTTAAATTGTAATATTATTTAACAATTTGTAATTATATCTTCTCCGAAAAGTTTTACCTCCTAAAAAGTCTCTATTTAATGAATCAATATCCATTCTAAATGATTTAGACCTTAAACTTTCACATGTTTAGCTGTATATTTTATTGCTCTACATTTTTTCAGTTTGTTGGTAATGTTGTATTGTTTGATGAATGTTGTTTATATGGTTTCTAAATATCCGTATTCTATCTCCTTCCTCGTATAGATGAATATTAGCGAATTGGATGAAAAAATAAGTGAGAAAGCAATGAATCATGAATTGAATTATCTAGCAGATGCAACGTTTCCCAAGAAGTTTGACATAATTTTTTTTAGAAATTAGAAACGAGAGATGAAATCATATTTAACTCATTTTGAAGTTGGATAATTACCTAAATGAGGACAAATCAGTTAATAATGTTAAAAATACCAATATCTTCAGTTTAGAAAGTGTTGGAGCATGAATCCATAGTGATTATATGTGTAAAAGAGTAGTACTAGGCCGACTAATTAACCTATTTTATGCATTATATTCCCAAGAAAAATCTTCAAAATCGTGTGGATATCTTTAGAGAAGAATCACAAAGCAGATGTGTTGAGACATCAACATTTTACAACTGCTAAAATCTTACACTTCTAACTTGTGGACTATAAACTGTTTATTCAACAAATTGAGTTATTTCACTCTATTTTATAGAAGTTGACATTAGAGGATATTTCACTTTGCAATATTTTTATTGTAAATGTTTGATCGAGAAGCTTCATGCAATTTGGGTGGAATTCATGACATATATAAGGTACATCGGTTGTTGGTTTAAATTTCTAGATGATATACTTACCGTGCTAAAACTTAAAGATATAAACAAGAACCTTGTAACGGAACACGTGTTCCCTCTCACATGGAAAGTTCAACACAAAAACAAAGACAATATTCAAGAAAATGGGTGCTGCTGAGAAGAATTGCAAATGAATTTGTCACAAATGTGGTAAGCATTACCATGTTTAATAGCATGTTGTATTTTTAAATAATTGATTCAAGTTTTATTTTAAACTATATTATCAGAATTTTTTATGCTTGTTTTGACACTTTTTAATTTTCAATAAATCATTGAATATCTAATAATAATTCCAGTATATTAACTAGTTGTATTGATTGCGTATTTTTGACGTTTAAAATCATTATCATATCAACGTTTTTTGAAATTATATCGCAATTGGATAAAATTATTATGATTGTATCTTGATAAAATGGTAACATAACAATAAAATCAGTCTTACCAAAAAATATATTTTCGACAATATTTTGTATTACAAATTAGAATTTGTACTAAATATTATACTATTTACAAATGATGTAAAGAAATAGATTTGCTTATAAGTGAAAATATTATATACAACTTAATAGTGTATACAAATGTAAATATTAATCTGAATTGCTTACAAATAATTTCAAATGCTCATATTAAAAATCTATATTACTTCTCTATTTATTAGAAAATGACTTTCATATTTTAAAAACTATATTACTTCTCTATTTAAATCTATATTTACGTTTCTAATACAATTAATTCATAATTTTGGTTATACATATGGGTTGAGAGCAGTCATCGTAAGAATAACTTCCTATATTCTTCATATATTTTTATTCCTGATCTATTTTTAAAAAGATATCAGATGAAAAAGATCTATGTTCGTTCATAAATTTGTGATATATCAATAATTTTAAAATTTTATATTGTTTTATATGTACCCCTACATATTTGGTTTTTACAAATTTAAACTTTATACTATTTTGAATGTAATTCAATTTCTAAAAGTAGAATTCTGCGGGGTTAATAAATCTCATATTAGAGTAATTTGTAATAGGTAATTTTTAATAGTTACAATATAATAAAATAATATATATTAAATAGAAAGTTCAAATATACAATTTTAATTTTTGACAATTTTGGTATAATAACTGAGAGATGCAGTTTTCCTTGGAATTATATTTGTTATTTTGGTGACTTATATACATGTAGCCCCACATATTTTATTTCAACAAGTTTATATTTCATTCACTCTATTGAATGATAATGTAATTTTAGAAATTGAATTATGTGGGGATACTAAATTACTGTTATACATTTGATGTACATATTTTATATATGTTATTAGTTAAAATGATAGTATTCAAGAATAAATTTATTATTTTTATATTGTGTTTAGACTCTTAACTCATGTGAATAGTTACAAATTATTTATAGATCTGTATATTAACCAAGACATTAATTTCGTTAACTGTTATACATGCATGTAACCCAATTGGTTTGATTTTACAAGTTTATATTATATTTGTCCTATTGAATGAAAATGTATTTGTAAAATTCAAACTTGGTCGGGTTACTAAATTATAACATTTAATTTTATTTTAACATGCAATGTTTTAAATGAAAATTATGTTAAATAGTATTTAATATTTCGTCTTTATGTTATTTTTGATAACTGATATTCATGTACTCCGATAGGTTTGATTTCTACATTCGTCCTATCCTATTGAATGATAATGTGTTTATAGAAATCAAACTATGCCGGTTAATAAATTATAGTAATACGTATGATTAGCAATATGTTTACTGTAATTTAGTAGCTGTGTTCTTACTATTAATTTACGTCCTTGATCGGTTATGAATCGTTTCTAGAATATATAAATAATTTATGGTTGAGTACAAGTATACAAATTATTTCTAGATAACTAACATATGTAGATGCTCTGAAATAATGTTTAATTTATTAATTAATGAAATCACTACGTTAGAAAAATATATGTAAGTATGTTCAATTTAACACAATTTTTATATACTATACAAATACAAATTTATAATATTAACAGTTGTTTTACTTTCGCAAGATCAAAACATAGCAGAAGAAAGTTGTTTAAGATATATAATTCAAAATCGCTATGTTTTATTTAAGTTTATTTTGACCATATGTACTCTCAATTATTTATTTTGAGAATATTTAATTATCCTCTTTTCAAATATTTATTATATTATATATGAATAATCAATGCAATATTATAATATTACAAATATGTCCTAAAATATGTTCAAAAATATAAAAGTATTAAAATTGTTTAAACAATGTTATTTAATTAATCATATTATTAATATAAAATTGATTAAATCATAAAATAACTGGCATGCAAAAATGATTTATTTTTATTATTTTAATGATGATTAATTTTGGAATTTTACTTAATATAATAAAAATAAATCTAATATTTTTTCCTAATATGACGATATAAGTACAATACATTCATTATAATCTTTTGAGTTACTTCTTCATACAACCACAACATTAAAATTGAAACTGAAGAGGAATCATAAGTTGGTTTCAATATTAGATATTAGGGATTTGTTCGCGCTACGCGCAAAATGATTGTTATTATTTTTCCTATTGATTTTGTTTTCATATGTTCTTCTTTATGTTAGTGTATTTTATTTTACAGTATTGAAATACTATGTTTTTTGATTTTTATGTTTGTAAAAACTTTTCCGTGATTATAGATGGTCTATTTTGGTAAAGTGTTTAATATTTTACATTACACTTGCATGTTAACCATAATGTCTTTTTGTTTATTATCGTTTATTTTTATTTACATGTTGATAAAAAATATATTAAACAATTAAAAAATGCTTTTGTTCTATTTATTATTTTAAAAAGGAAAGAGTGAGGAAAATATTTGACCTAATTTTAATAAAAAGAAAGAAAAAACATTGTCTCCCCGAAAAACTTATGATAAAGATAGGTTTTAATAGAAGATTACAAGTTTCTTCATTTTGTTTGTAATAATAATAGCATAAGGTGCATCTTCTCATGTTTTTGTTGGGATGACATGTAATTCCGACATTGTTTTTAGTGTTGCCACATAATATAGTAATTTTTTGACACGTATGCCGTGGAAAGATGTTTTGATTTGTTGCCAACACTGATTATCCCTAGCCTTGCATTGTCGCCATTCTAGTTTGTTTAAGTATCTTATCTGGATATCCAGTCTTTCTAGTCCTTGTCGAGCCATTATAAGTCTGGGATTGGCTTTTGATGCAACCCTGACTGAACCAGTTGCTGATTCAGATCTAGACAAGCTGGATGGAGTTGACAATGCCTAAGGAGCTGGAAAGAAGCTGGAGCTGATTGTGAATGATGATGTTGACATGATGGATCAGGCTGGAAGAAAGAAATTCAGCCCAAATCTTTTGTTGCATTAGATGACCCTTTTCAGCCCAAAAGGAGATCAAATACACAAGTTGTGGATCCATTCTCTCTTTCTAAAAGGCCATCCACGAAAATAAAGTGAAGAAATCAGCCAAAATAATTAATATTTAGTTTTCAAGACAATTTTAGTTTTAATTAAGTTTTTCTTGTTTTTCTACAAATTTAGGAGTTTTCAATTTCTTCTTCTCTACTTAAACTCTCTTTTGTTTCAGAAAATATTTTTCACCTTTTTATCAAAAACTCTCTCTAAATCTGTGAATCCTTTGTTCATCTTTGAACATTGATTGCTAGGAGTTCATTCTCTGCAAGCAAACTTGTCTTTGATTCTAAACATAGTTTATTCTCTTGATCATAGATACATCTACACAAGTTTTGATCATTTCATAGATCATCTCTGAAGATCATCCAATCAATCCATCCATCATCATCAAAATCAACCACTTTCTCTCTCAAACCATCAGATCAACTTCAAAAGAATCAGGGACAAAAGGATCTCATCATAAGGGATTCATCAACTTTGATGGAAGATGGATCACTTGAGGAAAATAGTACAAATTGGAAATTTTCATTCGGAGCAGTCGAACAAAGCTGTCAGGTGGGTGATCCCAAGGGGAGAAGAGCACCCAAGTGTCTGCTCCAGCGCCAGAGATATTTAAGGAAGTTTCTAATATTTCGGGATTTTACCTAAGGATCTCATTTTTTCCTCTTGGCCGCCACAAATCTTCTAAAACATTGTTTTTCTATTATTCTTCGGAGACGAGACTATTGAGGGAGAGGAATCTCTACATCCTTTGGAGAAGATTTTTAAACCCTTTTGCTTTTTATTTATTGATTCATACATGTTTTTTTCATCTCTTATCTATGTGTTTTCTCTGTTCATTGTTGAGTAGTCAATTGTTAGGTTTAGGGTGTTAGGGATCATGGATCAATGAGCTAGGCACAAATAGGATTGTTATTCTTTGATATCTCTATCTATTGCTGAAACTATTGCTTGTATTAAACTAGCTATTTAGCATCTGAATTCAGGTTAAACATATCCATCAAAAGTGTTTTAGGTTGTTAGAAAAAGCATAAATAGGCGATTTTTCCTTAGCCAACGAAAGCTGATGTTAAGGCAAATTGTGAACCAATTGAATCAAATCTTAAAGTTTGTCATCATTCTCTAATCCAAACGACAGTTTAGATATTAAGATTGCTTGTTAAATGGGTAGACACCACGACAGT
>MU106411.1:6666-79781 GCA_012274485.2 Sinapis alba | reverse complement strand
AAAATAATTAATATTTAGTTTTCAAGACAATTTTAGTTTTAATTAAGTTTTTCTTGTTTTTCTACAAATTTAGGAGTTTTCAATTTCTTCTTCTCTACTTAAACTCTCTTTTGTTTCAGAAAATATTTTTCACCTTTTTATCAAAAACTCTCTCTAAATCTGTGAATCCTTTGTTCATCTTTGAACATTGATTGCTAGGAGTTCATTCTCTGCAAGCAAACTTGTCTTTGATTCTAAACATAGTTTATTCTCTTGATCATAGATACATCTACACAAGTTTTGATCATTTCATAGATCATCTCTGAAGATCATCCAATCAATCCATCCATCATCATCAAAATCAACCACTTTCTCTCTCAAACCATCAGATCAACTTCAAAAGAATCAGGGACAAAAGGATCTCATCATAAGGGATTCATCAACTTTGATGGAAGATGGATCACTTGAGGAAAATAGTACAAATTGGAAATTTTCATTCGGAGCAGTCGAACAAAGCTGTCAGGTGGGTGATCCCAAGGGGAGAAGAGCACCCAAGTGTCTGCTCCAGCGCCAGAGATATTTAAGGAAGTTTCTAATATTTCGGGATTTTACCTAAGGATCTCATTTTTTCCTCTTGGCCGCCACAAATCTTCTAAAACATTGTTTTTCTATTATTCTTCGGAGACGAGACTATTGAGGGAGAGGAATCTCTACATCCTTTGGAGAAGATTTTTAAACCCTTTTGCTTTTTATTTATTGATTCATACATGTTTTTTTCATCTCTTATCTATGTGTTTTCTCTGTTCATTGTTGAGTAGTCAATTGTTAGGTTTAGGGTGTTAGGGATCATGGATCAATGAGCTAGGCACAAATAGGATTGTTATTCTTTGATATCTCTATCTATTGCTGAAACTATTGCTTGTATTAAACTAGCTATTTAGCATCTGAATTCAGGTTAAACATATCCATCAAAAGTGTTTTAGGTTGTTAGAAAAAGCATAAATAGGCGATTTTTCCTTAGCCAACGAAAGCTGATGTTAAGGCAAATTGTGAACCAATTGAATCAAATCTTAAAGTTTGTCATCATTCTCTAATCCAAACGACAGTTTAGATATTAAGATTGCTTGTTAAATGGGTAGACACCACGACAGTGGGTTTATCTAATCTTGTTGTTCAAGTTCGAGATTTGCTCGTATGTTTTCCCTGAATAGTTGTGTGGCTCATGATCCTAAGTATCATGATGAATCATCCTCAACATAACTCTTTTATATTTGAAACCAAACCATCTTTGTTTACTTGCTTATTTTATTTTCTTATTTTAAAAATTCATTGATTTGTTTTAGCTCGAACTCATAGAAACAAAGTGTAAGAACGGTTCTCTGGAATTGAATCTCAAATACTACATCTACACTGTTAGCATGCAGTAGAAAATATACAATTTTAGTTTATCAGATAACTTGAACCTAATCTTGATTGTAATTCTTCTTGTTATGGACATTAGATTAGGGAAATGAGAATACACTCATGACTTCTTATCATTTTCTGTTCATCTTGATNTATTTTTCACCTTTTTATCAAAAACTCTCTCTAAATCTGTGAATCCTTTGTTCATCTTTGAACATTGATTGCTAGGAGTTCATTCTCTGCAAGCAAACTTGTCTTTGATTCTAAACATAGTTTATTCTCTTGATCATAGATACATCTACACAAGTTTTGATCATTTCATAGATCATCTCTGAAGATCATCCAATCAATCCATCCATCATCATCAAAATCAACCACTTTCTCTCTCAAACCATCAGATCAACTTCAAAAGAATCAGGGACAAAAGGATCTCATCATAAGGGATTCATCAACTTTGATGGAAGATGGATCACTTGAGGAAAATAGTACAAATTGGAAATTTTCATTCGGAGCAGTCGAACAAAGCTGTCAGGTGGGTGATCCCAAGGGGAGAAGAGCACCCAAGTGTCTGCTCCAGCGCCAGAGATATTTAAGGAAGTTTCTAATATTTCGGGATTTTACCTAAGGATCTCATTTTTTCCTCTTGGCCGCCACAAATCTTCTAAAACATTGTTTTTCTATTATTCTTCGGAGACGAGACTATTGAGGGAGAGGAATCTCTACATCCTTTGGAGAAGATTTTTAAACCCTTTTGCTTTTTATTTATTGATTCATACATGTTTTTTTCATCTCTTATCTATGTGTTTTCTCTGTTCATTGTTGAGTAGTCAATTGTTAGGTTTAGGGTGTTAGGGATCATGGATCAATGAGCTAGGCACAAATAGGATTGTTATTCTTTGATATCTCTATCTATTGCTGAAACTATTGCTTGTATTAAACTAGCTATTTAGCATCTGAATTCAGGTTAAACATATCCATCAAAAGTGTTTTAGGTTGTTAGAAAAAGCATAAATAGGCGATTTTTCCTTAGCCAACGAAAGCTGATGTTAAGGCAAATTGTGAACCAATTGAATCAAATCTTAAAGTTTGTCATCATTCTCTAATCCAAACGACAGTTTAGATATTAAGATTGCTTGTTAAATGGGTAGACACCACGACAGTGGGTTTATCTAATCTTGTTGTTCAAGTTCGAGATTTGCTCGTATGTTTTCCCTGAATAGTTGTGTGGCTCATGATCCTAAGTATCATGATGAATCATCCTCAACATAACTCTTTTATATTTGAAACCAAACCATCTTTGTTTACTTGCTTATTTTATTTTCTTATTTTAAAAATTCATTGATTTGTTTTAGCTCGAACTCATAGAAACAAAGTGTAAGAACGGTTCTCTGGAATTGAATCTCAAATACTACATCTACACTGTTAGCATGCAGTAGAAAATATACAATTTTAGTTTATCAGATAACTTGAACCTAATCTTGATTGTAATTCTTCTTGTTATGGACATTAGATTAGGGAAATGAGAATACACTCATGACTTCTTATCATTTTCTGTTCATCTTGATAATCCAGAGTGGCTAGAACATTTTTAGCTAGTTCTCACCTTGCACCTTAACTTTTATTCCATCTTCATGCATTTGTTTTTCAGTTTTATATGTGAAGATATGTGCAAAAATATCAGAGAGGAAATAATCGAAGCAGCCTCTTACTCATTACTGCTACATACAATTCAGATAGATGAGAAGAGCAAGCCAGATTCAAAAGGAGAAACTGCTCTGGGAAGCTCGATTTAGAACGGAGCAACTGCTCCGGAACCAATAAACCGCACAAGAGCGGTGGTGGAGAACCATAATGGTTGCACATTCAGAACCATCAGTGGCACATCAGAACCTTCAGGCATTACCTCCTTGTTCGTCACATCACCACATCTTTCATGTTAAAAAAATAAAAAAAAATATTAATCCTAATATATAAAAGGGATTGAGGAAGGCTTTTTAAGCTATCCACGTCACTCCTAAAAATCAGTCAATGAGAGATTGTTGTTTTGCCATGTCAGAAATGTGTTTACTCAAATAATAGAAATCCCAAAATAATTGAAAGTGGCCTATGTTTTAGACAGTCCATCTGTTGGCCCAAAAATATTCCAACGCAAGGGATCTCTGACGACTCCGCTTCACCTTCATCGTTTCCAGTTGGGAAAATCAGTCATCTCTGCAAATAGCAGTTTCTGTGTAGTTAAGTCGACTCACTCTTAATCAATCACTAAAATCCTTTCTTTACTTCCTTAATCGTTATCGATCCAACTCCCTTTGTTTATCCATTTATATATGATAAAATCAATTGTAGTTCTGTCAAACCATTAACGTGGAAAATATCTTAGTCGTCATTGTAAGCTCAATCGATGTCACCACCATGGTTCGAGGAAATTGCTGGCTTTCATAGAGAAAAAATCTCACTCCGCCGGTGATAGCAGTGACGTCGCCGTTTTCACCGGATTGCCTAAAAGCTATGCCACTGCATCGATAGATAAGTGTATTGGTATTGATTGTTGAGTCCTCATCACTATCACCAGAAGAAGATCCTAGAAGTGATGGAACCGTAAGCTCTTTTTATTGCTAATCTGGTCTGCTCATTTTTTTCTGGACTATTTTAATTAAGTATATAAATAATAGAATCAAGCGAGATTGGCGAGATTTTTTTTCCGGAAACTATATCTTTGTATATTGGTTCAAGAAACTGAAGAGTTATGGCGATGGTTACAATTGGTAAGAAGGAGACCAATACCACCTTACAGCTCAGAATAATACAGTCAAATCAATTGATTCTGATTATCACTCTTTCAAGACTCAAGTCTTTCTATTTGTCTTCTTCGTATCTAAATTCACTTATGTGGTCTAATTTTCATATTTTTCTTTCTTTATGCGATTTAGTTTTTTTACAGGTAAATGTGTCGAATCTTTGGAGAACCATCTGTATCATCAACATCATCTTCAAGAGCAAAAAAACAGTCTGCAAATCAGCGTCACAATATCCATTAGATTTATATGTCTTTACTGGCTATCTAAATGAACCACCTCTATTTCTGATTACAATTGGTGAGCTCTCTGTGACGACCAAAAAATGAACACAAGCTACTCTTTTTTAAAACATTATGTATAGGTTTTGGTATAATATTCCATTAGTCACCACTTTCAATAGATATTGATGTTTAATAATCTTTTGAAGTAAAATTCAGAGCATGTGGGGTTCAGTTTCAGGTCTTTGAGTCTGCGTCATAGAGAATTAATGTGGGTGTGCTACGGTTCTAGAATAGTTGTTGAGAAGAAGAAGAAAGCCACCGGAGATGCAGAAATATTGCATCATTTTCATTATTGCGGAAAAGCTCCACCGGAGACGTAAACGTGGATTCATCATGTCTCGAGTTGAATCCTTGAAGTCTATTGGGGGTTTGCTCCAGTCGGTGATGGTGATAGACAATTCACTGTAGAATCTTAGATTCTGGCCACAAAATACCTCAGAATCAGAGTTTCCTGAAAAAGTTAAACTCTCCCTCTTTTTTTTAATCTGGTTAAATTCTTTTGCATCATAGGTGATAGTTATGACAGCACAATAAGGTGTTCCTGGAGAGTTCTATGGAGCCAAAGTCACTGGATCAAGAAGGTAGCAACATTTTATACTATTACTAAAAAACTCAATAGATGTTTTGCCGCTAATTTCTCTATACTGTACTGTAGCTTCCCTTGAGGCTAATCGAAATAATCTTTGGTTTTTGTTAAAAAGAAAAATTGTGTTTGCAGGCAACTTGGCTCCAACCAGTGTAGAGGAAGTATGTATGGCAACCTAGCTACTACAGTGGTAAACCTCGAAGATTTGTAAGTTGGATATGGGAGTTCCTTTTTTTGGATATACAAAGGGAGAATGCTCATCTTTTATTAGAATTAAAGATTTATAAATTTGTAAATGTCCAGTTGACAATGATACATTTTGTCAAAAGCTTTATGAACACTTAAACTGAACTGAAATCCTTTCCGTATAAAGCTTTCCTGTTCAAACTACTAAGCTAATTACATATCATTGAGTGAAGACAGAGAGAGAAAGAGAACAATAAAGAAAGATGGGCAAAGAGGAGAGATCAGGAGATGGAAGAAAATTTTGGAAAAGTTGATGATGGTGCCCGCTTCATCCTTGCATGTACGTGTGTTATACAGATTAGCAATAGATCCGTGTATGTTAGGTAGATTGTTTCAAATTGAGTACCAGACCATCTAATCAGTTGATATGTATTCAGATTTAGAATATAAGTTTTGACAAAGGCCCATGGTGGCACTGCAGATGCCACTTGACATCATTGATAATGGCACCACCGCTACTGAGTCTACGTACGCTTTCAAGTTCTGAGGATGGGGCTGCCTGTATATCGTGTTTGGTGAGAGAAGCAGCCGTCACGTTTACTCATACAGCCATCTCTTCCTACGTATTATTCAGTGGAAAGCACATGGAAATTGATGTCTTGAATGTTCCCCTTTTATTAAGTTGTGTGGGGAACTGTATAGAAAATTTAGGTTGTAACTCCTCAAAATCTCTCTCTCTCAAAATCTTTGTTTGTATAATATTGTTATTCGTTTGATCTTTTAATATTTCTTCGAGTTGAGTTATTAATTAGATGTGTTTCTTGGTTACTGGACATGTTTTGGACAGACCTAATTAGAGCTTTCGAGAATCACTCCCTCCTATTGAGACATGGGTGTATCTGCTCCAAGTGTGCCAGTGTTTCAAATGCTACCTCAAATCTAATTTAACTAAACTCTGACTAATTTGTTAATTGTATTTGTATGTTCTAATGTACATATTTTAACTAATTGATAAAGCATAAATAGTTATATAATATATTTATGTTTTATATATCTATATTTGTATTTGTGATATAAATAATTAAAGTTGTTTATATTTTTTTGAAAATAATATTTCATTTTATTTGTATTATTAAACACATATTATTTAAAATTACAAAAAACTAACAAAATTATTAAAGACCTACATTGATTCTATTAGAAAATACCATCAAAAGAGAATACTAAACATTTTGTCTAAACATCAAAATAACATATATATATATATATATATGTAAATAGGATAGTAATATCAATATATCTCAACTAATAAAATTTGAAATTTCACTTATAAGTTTATTTATTTATTTATAAATATTGTTTTTAGATATTAATAACTACATGCATTATAATAGATTACACAATATTATAAAATAAACTAAAAATAGATTCCTATAAGGAATCTATATAAATATAAAATTGAAGATATGTTTTAAAAATTTATGTCGATAAAAGATATGAAAAGTAAAATTCTAAATAAGCTCATGAAATAAGTTATTTAAAATCTATAGCAAAATTATAAGAAATATCAAAAATAAAAAAGTAATATAATTAAAATATAAATATATAATACTCCGTATGAATTTGTAATCCGCGCGTAGCGCGGACAAAAACACTAGTAATAATAAAGAGATAAAACGAGAATAAGGTGATGGAGAAGGGGACGAACTCAAAGAAACATGACCCACTGGGAAAGTCGAGCAAAAAGAGTGGGTATCGAGTTTAAGGAACAGAGAGCAGGCTGATAATCGGAGCAGTCGCTCCAGAAGAAGCAAACATAAGAAACTAGTTGGATTGCCGAAAGAGATCTAAAGACCTCTAAACACAACTCGATCTTAAAAAACAAAAACCATCCTTAAACAACTGAGTAACCGTTATCCTGGGAAGATCAACGCCTTGCAAAGATTCCTTTTGAGCAGTGAAAGAGTTCCAACAAAAAGCTACAATGGCGAATGATGGCCAACAAAACTAGAAGACGATGCTCCAATCTTTTTCTCCAAAAAGGACGCTGCAGATGTAGATATCCCTTACAACGATCCCCCACTGGTGGCACTTAACCTCTCCAATTGCAAGGTATCAAGAGTACTTTTGGACACCGGTAGTTATGTGGATCTCATTTTTAGGAAATTCTGAAAAATGGGATTCCATCTCCGGAACCTAAAGCCATCAAATCGCTCCCTGAAAGGTTTCAACGGATCCGCCGATGAGATATTGGAGACAATCCGACTGAACGTCTCTGTGGGGGGGGGGGGAGTAACCAGGGTTGTCAAGTTCTCCATCATCGGTACCCCTTCCCTTTACAATGCCAGTCTAGGAACTCCGTGGATCCATTCAAGTCATCACATCAACATACCACCAGTGCCTCAAGTTCCTCGACGCCAATAAAAAAGTTTTCACGCTTAAGGGAGACTAAAGAGAATCGAGAATCTTCCGATCGCAAAACCAAGCAATACAAAGCAACATGTGTGGTCAAGGAGGTGGCTAAACCAATCGAAAACAGATATCCACAGAAAGAAGAGATCCTGGAAGTGAGCATCGACGAGGATAACCTTGACATAGTCAACAAGATCAGAGCGTACCTCGATAAAGATATCAAGAAAAAGATCGCCGAGTTCCTCAAAAGCAATATCTCCAATTTTGCAGGGTCAACATTTGACATGAAAAAAACGATACGTCCGTCACAACGCATGAGCTTAATGTCGATCTTACCTTCAAACCAGTCCAACAGAAGATACGAAAGCTCGAGCCAGAAAGGTCAAAAGCAATTAACGACGAAGTCGGTCGTCTTTTAGGAGCTGGATAGATCGCCGAGGTGTGATACCCAGAATGGTTAGCAAACCTCATCGTGGTCAAAAAGAAGAACGGTAAGTGGAGGATCTGCATCGATTTCAGTGACTTCAACAAAGCTTGTCCAAAAGATAGTTTCCCCCTTCCACATATAGATCGTCTGGTGGAATCAACTGCTGGGAAAGATTTGCTCAACTTCATGGATGCATTTTCTGGATATAATCAAATTATGATTGATCCAGACGATAGAGAAAAACAACCTTCATCACCGATAGGGGAACCTACCATTACAAAGCCATGCCTTTCGGAGGGGCTATGTATCAAAGGCTAGTCAACAAGATATTCTCTGATAAGTTAAGCACCGCTATGGAGGTCTACATCGAAAACATGCTCGTGAAATCATTGATCGCTAGCATTGACACACACTTCAGGAATACAACACAAGAGCTAGGGTTTTCATTGTTCTTGTTCTTGCTTGTTTCTCACTTTACATCACAAAACAAATTCGATTCTCTTTGTAACTCACATCGTAATCATCAATAAACGTTTTTCAATCTAACTCACCTCGAATATGTGATTGTACCAGATTCAGATTAAACAATTAAGATCAACAATAGTTGTTTTTGTTGAACATTATTTATGACCGTGTTTATACTCAATATCTTACATGAAATGATTATCTACATGTATACAGATATATAGGACTATTTTTTGCTTTACATGTATAATCATTTAATGAAGATTCACAATAATTATATAAACATGATAGAGCAATTCTCCCATATAGCTCATTTTAAGTTTTATTACAAAAGAGCTCACAAGGAAGAAAATGACTAAAATGTTTTTTTAAAGAGGTAAAAAGATTCATATACTCTAGATATACAAATACAAGTAAATCAAAACAAAAATAAAATAAAAAATATTTTTAAAAACAAATATTTTTATAGTTTCTAATTATATGTTTTTAAATTTAAACTTTTTATAGGAAAAAATTATAAAAAAAATTCAATTTTTAAAAAATTTCTTTTTAAATTCAAAAATGTTTTTGAAAGTATTTTTACAATCTTACATATTTTTTTTTATTTTAAGCATTTTAAAATACAATCCCAAAACCTCACCCCTTAAATCTTAACATTAAATCTATATTAATTAATCCTAGAGATATAAGTGTTACCTCTATAATAAAATATTTTGGTTATTTTGGTTCTTAGAGTCTATATTTGTGACAAAAATATTTTTAGAGCTATATAGACTATTTCTCATCATAATAGATAATATATGTATGTAGGAGAATATAAATTATAAAAATATAATAATAAATTTAAAATTATATAAATGTCTGCAACTCATGTATGTCCACCTAGTAATATTTGAAATCTTACGTAATTTACCTAACAGTGGTTTCTAGTTTATTTCACTGAGCAAAATTTATTTTCTGTTTTATTTTTTCTTTTGTCGACAGTCGACGCTAGGATATTGGATTCATGAGTCGTGATGTGTGAATGATTGCCACGTTACGTAACAAAAAAAGGTTTCTTAGTTTTGTCTTATACATTTAATTAATAATAAAAATCCAGTCTGTTTCCATTTGATAAGGAATAAGTTCAAAAACTCGAGAGTGAATATGAGCAGATTCGGACAGTTTCAATTCAAAAAGTGTTTTTAAAATAATTATTTTAGAAAGAAAGAAAAGGACACTCTTATCTCTGTCGATCAATGATTACATGCACTGAAAACCATAAAAAGTAACGCTCACTTTTACCACCTGATAATTATTAGTCAGTTAAGATAATCACAAGTTAATTAAGGATCCTTAATCACATTTTAATTATTTTCAAACGAGAGTAACAACTTTTTGATAAATGGTTTCAGTTAACAATATTTTTAGATAGCTCATATTTAATCAAACAAAATATTACATAAAATATTGTCTAATGAGTAGCAAGACACTAGAATTCGTCTTTAAGCAGTAACTATTTAAAATTTTGGCATTATCTAATTTAAAATTATTATTCATCACCCAAATAAACATTTACTAGTACTAAATATTGTCTAGTGATTTCAAATTTATGTACAACTAGGTGCTTTGAGTCTTGTTGTGCACATATATACTTCTTATGTTCTCCTATACAAGTTTTTAAGAATAATTATTTTATTTATCTCATTTCTAAAATTTTGAAAAGTTTATATATACATATTATAATCATTTGAGTTTTGAAGTTTTATTATTGGCCAAACTTTTGCTTTAAATAATATTTTATGTTGAAAGAATTAAAAACATCTATTGCTTCTTAGTTTTGTGTTTGTAGCTAAATTTGTTTTTATGAAAAACATAAAAATGATAAATTTAATATATAAAATGAATGAAAATAATTATTATTCTAATTAAATTACTAATTTAAAGTTATAAACAAAAGTTTGATAACAAATTAGAACTGTTTCTATTTTCTGAGAAAACTAAGGTTACAATTACTCTTCGATTGAAAATTTTAATAATTTAAAATCTAAAAACATAGTGATTTTAAATAAAATATAAATACGAGAAATTATTTAAAATTAATTCTATCAGTATTTTTTTTTAATTTGGTCAAATAATTCTATCAGTATATTACACCTTATATTCTGTGTAAAAGTTTATAATGGTAGTTAAACTGACAATATTTAACTATTATGGGAAATCTCAATACACTTGGAAATGACAATACCTTTTCACATCTTATCAAAGATTTTAGACAAAACATAAATTTTAGTTGATTTAATTATAAGTATTCACATTTTTTCCACTTCAGCTCCTTTGTCAACGAATTAACTTGACAATTCAGTAACAGTATACTTAATATTAGGGGGTGTATTCAGTGTAGAATCTGAGATGATTTGATTTTTAATGAATTTTTAGATAATTTATATGAATTGGAGAATTTTATATGAATTTTGTTAAATCATTCTAGAATTTCACCTAAAAGAATGAGATTTGGATTTTTATTTTCTTAACTAAGAAACTCTGTCCAAATACTCTAAAATCACTTGAAAATATTAAACCCTACCACTTAAAATATTTTCAATAACAGTGGATTTTAGAATATTTAATGAATTGCCAAGTTAAATAACAGTGATTTTAAATGATCTTTTGGAAATTTATGTTTGAATAATAGTGAATTTGTCATTTTAACAAAAATCACATCAAATTCTCAATTGAATAAACCTCATTAATTTTACTTTAAATTAACATATTTATACTATTAAAACATAATTACAACTCAGACCTAATTTGGTTCTAGGTGAAATATGTTTAAAATTTTATAAAAGTAGAAAAAATCTCTTAAAACGTTGATATTAGTAATTACATACTCTAAATTTAACATAATTTTGGAATGTATTTTTGGATCAATATATTTGTGGGCTACACCAAAATAATAATTATCGATTTGATTCTAATTATTTTCAAGTTTACTTTTACATTAATAATAATAAAATTTTCTTCTCAATATATATCAATTTGATTGGCATCATACATGTCTACAACAATATGAACTATTCATTTAATATTACAAATTATCTAACACCAAGAGTAACAACACATAGACACGTTTAATCGTCAGTTTTAAGAATTAATATTACTCTTATTTATGTTTTATGTAATAATAAAATATCTTTAACCCATCTTACTTTTATACTTAATTTCTAAATATTTATATTATACCTTTTTATCATATTAAACATCCCCACTACAAAGAAGATGATAAATCATATGATGTTATCTTATCAGTACCATACTTTTTTATACATATTATTATTCTTATTATCAAAAATCTTTGGATAAGAATATTTATCGACTAATTCTTTTTTGTATATTTAATCTTTTGATATTATTAATGGGTACCAAATTCCATTGTATATTAAGTAATATTATATTAAAGTAGTTTATGATTTTTTAACAAAAATAATTGAAGATACAAAATTCAGTAAAGATATATTTTCTTTTTAGAAGAAAAATATTCATAAATCTTATATGTGTGATTTTTGAATTAATAACTATATCTCTACAGTCTGTAATCTGTTGAAATATGTATTATTTTGCCAAAATCAATAACATTATTTAATCTGAAAAAGTATTTTCCATATATGAACATATTTTAAATACATAAATTTAGGTATTTAAAGAATCAGTAAGAGATATTCACCAAAGAAAAATCTACACAGTATATTTTGGGGAATATGTTTAATATCCTAAAACTATTCAAGTTACTATTATAAGTAAAAAAATGTATTTCTGAAAATTTCATTAGTCAATGCTTATATATGATTTTCAAAATATTATAAATAGAAACAAATATAAATTTACTTAGTAAAAATAAAATATTAAATTTAACTATATTATGGACCAACTTACGGTTGATTTTTTTTATGATTGGAACGAATTATCTTTTCAAATATACAAAATATTTATCAAGTACAAGATGGATTGAACAAAAATATTAAACTATTTATATTATAAAAAATAAATCAACTTTGACTATAGAAAAACTTATTAAAAATATGTATTAGACCCATTTCAATTTACTTTCATATAATTATAATTATGTGAACATATTTATTTCCTAAAAATAAAAATATTATCAATTAATGCAATACATATTTAACTTAAAATGATTATTTTAAAAATAAATAAATTATTACATATATTTTTTTAAATGACCTCACATTATTATAGAGATAAAAAATCTTGTAGAACTAAATTGTTTCTATATAGTACGGGTTAGAAATTTTTTAAAACCAAAAAAAAAATCCCACTGCAAACTATTTAAAATTATATATAAATATAATGGTAAATTATAAAACCCGTAAAAATTCAAAATTTTGAAAATTTATAATTTATATTTAAATGATAACCAAAACATAATTCCGGCTTCGAAATTGTGTGACAAAGTCTCATAAATACGCAACATTCATTAAAACTTTTTGTATTATAATATATCAAAACAACTAATCACACACCTTTCAAATTTAAACTAAATGTATTTTATCATTTTATACTAACAAAATAACTCTTTATTATCAGCTGTATTGGAATATCATATGTTAAAATTCAAACCAAAAAATAATGTTAGATTTTTAACATAAACAAATTAACCAAAAATATATGCCTCGTTTTGAAAGCGTGGATCAAAATCTAGTATTTTCTTAAAACCAACTCATTTGCCTAATTGCGTTATGTAACACAACGCGGAGAGAGAAAGTTTCAAAACTAGCACTAAATGTAACGTATATTTTTATATGTATCTTAAATAGATTTTTGTAATTGTATAACATGTGTCAAAAAGGTTTTATAAATTGACTACTTTCAAAAAATTTAATTTAGGATGGGTTTAATATTATCCTAGTACATACTATAAATTACATCTAAGATTATGTCATATGTAACAATTTTTTATCTAATATTAAGCTTAAATACACAGCTTTACCACATACATAAATAAAGTGGGGAAACTATGAAAATGTTTTGAGAAAAGCCAATAAACTAACTAATGGTATATCATAATAAACTAAATATCAATAATATAATAAGTAAACTAACAATAAAAAAAATAAGTTAATACATTTTTCCAATTTTTTCTTGTATATTTATAAAAAAAATTGTGGGAATTTTTAAGAATGACCGTAGTAAATTCCTTTTCCTAAGTTGAATGCTCTTATACATATTTATCAAAAATAATACTAAGACAAATTGGAAATTTGAAATGAAATGATCAGAAGTCTAATGTTTTATTAGTCATTTATTGGTATTTCCAAAGGATAAAAGTTAGTCAATATATAACACCAAATATTTTATAAAATATATATATTTAAAATATTTTATAAAATACACTTCATATACAATTGCATTGTGATGTTAATTTGTGTGCTTTCATTTGGTCTTTGCTATATATATAGTGAAGTACTTATTTTTGCCAAAATATAAAATACGTGATTTAAATAATATTGATGACAACATTAAGCACAAACCATGCACTAGACTTTATGAAATTGGATTTAATTTATCTTAATTTGGTATGGTTGGATATTAAAAAATTGTACCAATTTTTTTTTAAATGAAATACGATGGTATATGATAGTCATTTAATTGATATAAAAACTTTTAGCTGTAAAGAATTTCAGTAGTTTTTTCTTAAGAACTTCGTAAAAAGGCAAAAAGATAAACGTTTTTAAAACGTATATAATTTTTGATTTTTAGTTCTTAGTAACGCCCTCGTGTTATGATTGTATTTTGGGGTTTTCCTATGAATTCACTTAACTTTTTTTTTATATATGGTCTCTTAGTTTTCTTTCCTTCACCATCTTTAAACGTTTCTTTCTCTCTTTATATAAGACATTCATAAAAGCACAATCAATACACCAAAGCAATAAAAGGCAAAATGAGTATCCAGTTCAATATGACTAATGCTCAAGAGTTGGGTCAAGATGGGTTTATGTGGGGCATATCCAATTCTGATGATTCTGGTGCCGGTTGTAGAGGAATCGAGAAGCAACTACCTCTACCGCAACCTTCTCTTCTGTTAGAAAATCCGATATCAATGGATAAGAAGAGTGCAAAAGGAAAGAAAAGGATGAAAAGAAATGGAAAAAATCATGTTGAAGATTCACCTGATCATGAAATACATATATGGACCGAGAGAGAAAGGAGGAAGAAAATGAGGGACATGTTCTCTAAACTACATGCTTTGCTTCCCCAGCTTCCTCCTAAGGTATACACTATTTAGGAACAAGAACATATATTTGATATAGTGCATGCGATCGATTTATTTCTTCAATCCTTTACTACCAATCGGAACCTGTAGACGATATTATTCTTTTTATTTGCTGTCTACTGTTATATCATCATTAATTAACATACAGTTGGAGCCGTGTCTATAGTAATTGAAAAAGGAATTTTCATTAAGTCCCCAAGTTTTTCAAAATTTCCAGGCCTCTAATTACTAAAAAAATCATCTTTATATAATACTAGTTACCAATGTTTTAAAAAGTTTATTTTCTCTGTTTAAATAAAACTCTGTGTTAAAAAAAAACTATGAGATACCAATGTCTGTGCTCATAGTTTAATTTTAATGTTATGAATTCAATTATTTTGCCATGATTTACATTTTTTAAAAGTTGATGAGAATTTGATTAAAAAAAAAAAAATTTATATGTTATTTTTTAAAAAATTACGCATCATCTTATTTTTATAAGAAAATATTTTTTATAATTTTAGTTTAGGATAAAATCACTGTTAAAAATAGTAAAATAAATTAATCCTTTTTAACTCCATTGACCCTCTATAAGTTTTTGCACGGTATTACATATGGTGGTTCCCATCAATCTTATGTTTCTTCTCTACCGGACTATTATATTTTAGATTTCAATATATTCAACTGCAGGTTTTGTTCCTTTTCAGGTTAAGTTACATCTCTTTAAAATTTATATAAATAAATATATACGATATATGTCACTTAAGTTTGGTGAAACTTTGGCAAAGCTGTCAAAGCTTTAGATTCCTTTTTCTTATTTGTCTTTGTCCCAGTTTTTCCCGTCTTTTGATAATTAATTTTCGTGGATGTTAGTGTGTCGGGATATCTTACGTTATGTAAAATCTTGTATATATTCTAATATTTTAAGCAATGGATCCATAGGCAGACAAATCAACAATTGTAGACGAAGCAGTGAGCTCCATCAAATCTCTTGAACAAACTTTGCAAAAGCTCCAAATGAAAAAGCTCGAGAAACTTCACTATTCTTCTGCTTCAAACACAACTACTTCTCCTACAACTCTGCTCACACCAATCTCAAACCATTCCCAAGTCCTTCCCATTGGTGCCTCCCCAGCAGATTGTTACTCTCGCGAAGCTTTCTTGGCCGATCAGATATCTTCTTCAGTCACAAACCTGCCTTACCCTTGTAATGATCCGACCGCTGCTTTCGATATTTGGTCCTCACGTAACGTCGTGCTGAATATCTGTGGGAATGAAGCTTTTTTTAATATTTGTTGCCCAAAAGACAAATCAGGAGTTTTCACTAATGTTTGTTACGTGTTTGAGAAGTACAACATTGAAGTCGTGTTTGCTAATGTCTCCTCTAATGTTTACCGGAGCACCTTCGTGATCCAAGCACAGGTATAATATTACATATAATCTTTTTTTTTATCATATGATATGTGGTGATACAATTTATTTTTAAAATAAAAATGGTTATTTTGTATTGAAACAGGTATGTCCGAGTTATGAGAATCAGTTACTGGGAGATGGATTTGGAGCTGGGGATATTTTCAAGCAAGCTGCTAATGAACTGGCCTTATATTTTTCATCTCCTTGAATAATAATAAATGGCTGCTTCGGGTTGAGTTTATTTTCAGGTCATTGGATGAATCTTCAGTTTTAAGTACTTTAAGGGTTTGTTTTTCGCAACGTCTCGACTTTTTTTATCGATGTGCATGCAGAGATAGTTTGGACTTTGCACTTTAAAACCCATTATCAAAAGAATAAGAGAAGAGATAGCTTCTTCGAACATTGTTTTCTAGTGACTTTCGGAAATTTTATTTATTTTCTTTGATCAATGTATTGGCAAGTGCTGTCCTATGGGATGTTGAAGTGCAATTTTCTTTTTGAGGGTTTATATTTCTTTCTCCTTTAACGTCTAGATGCATTAGCAAAAAAATAATATATACCCATAGTTTGCCAAATATCTTTTAACAACAAAAAGTTGCAAACAACGTCCAATATGTGTTTCTTACGCGTGGGCGTTTTATCCTTAACTGAAGTATCTACCTAAATCCGAATTGAAAAAAACGAAATTGGATCCAAGCCATTATACAAGAATATCAGAATGAGATTTATAAGCTGCGTACTTTGGAGTATGAGTATAACCCGAACCGAACCGAATTCCAAACTAGGATTCGAAGATATCCGAAATTAGTTAAATATGTTAATGTTTTTATATATGTTAAGGTAATTTAGATATTTTATAATATTCTAAAGATTTTTGTAGTTTATTTTATTTCCTATTTTGAATATTTTCAATTAATTTAGATAGTTTAACTAGTTTTTAATTAGTTTTGTGAAAATTTTATATATTTTAAGTTTTTTTTTGTCATTTTTAGATTTTTAAAAAATATTTTTGGACAATTTCAGATATTTGTTACAATCTGATCTAAACCGAACTTGAAAGAAACCGAACCGAACCCGATCCGATAATTAGTAAAACCCGAATAGAATTTATGAACAGAATACCAAAAATTCAAAAATCTGAATCCACCGAACCGAATCCGACAACTTTTGAACATCCAGGCCTAGTGTTTACTGTCAAACCAAAAGCAATGAAACGTAGATAGAACGTAAACAAAAAAATTAAAAACGTCTTTATTTTAAAATCATTTGAACAAGATTACCAAAAAAAAATCATTTGAACAATCACAATTACTTAACATCAAAGTCGTGATTCCCGCATTGACGGATTCCAAATCTACCCA
Organism: Sinapis alba; assembly: GCA_012274485.2. Classification (NCBI taxonomy): domain Eukaryota; kingdom Viridiplantae; phylum Streptophyta; class Magnoliopsida; order Brassicales; family Brassicaceae; genus Sinapis; species Sinapis alba. The sequence goes on along the minus strand of MU106411.1, from coordinate 62,222 downwards.
AAACTTACATACACAACGGTTGTTATGCTACATTAATCTTTGTTTTCTTCACCAAAAAACTTTAAATTTTTCTTAATTTCTTGATCCTCTTTTTCTTTCTTCTATATATGATGGCTAACACTATTTACACAGTCTTGACCAAGATATATCACAATATTGCATCTATAAGTTTTCAAAAAGATTTCTGATAATTTTCTTTTTTAAAATGACCGGATTATGAGAGCCAAGTGTATTCATATGTCAAAATTAAAATAAGTTGGAATGGAAAATATTTATCTTAAATTTGTTGCGCGAAATGCACAATACAAACATATATATTTGTTGACATCTTCTTGTATAAAGATAAATAACTCTTAAACTCATAAGCTATGTCACAATATCGACATTGTGAAAAAATCTAATAAAGTTGAAGACCTTAGGACAATTATAGAAAAGATCGAACTGATAGTAAACCATGTGTGCACATCAATCAAACCGAACCAAAAATGGACTTAGGTTGATTGAAAACAAAGCGGATAGAAAACCGAGTAAAAATTGATTGATTTGGTTTGGGTTTGGCAAACACTAACGATCGGTTATTTAACGGTTCTCGAAAGGCGTGCGTGAGTATTGCCGTCTCTTTGGTCACTCCATGTGATGATATACTATACTGACTGCAGATGTGAAGCCAAAAACAAATAGAGAATCTTTGGAAAAAAAATCAAACCTTTTTAAAAACTCGATTCATCGCAATCATCTCTTATCTCTCCACGCTTGCTTGAAACTGAAACAGAGAGAGAGAGCAAAAGAGATGTCGTTCGAGGAGTTTAAGCCATTGAACGAGAAATCTCTAGTAGAGTACATAAAGGCAACGCCTTCCCTCTCCTCCAGGCTCGGAGACAAGTACGATGATGATCTGGTGATCAAGGAAGTTGGAGATGGCAATCTCAACTTCGTTTTCATCGTTGTCGGATCCACTGGTTCACTCGTCATCAAACAGGTTCTTTCTTTTCTCATTACAGATTCGTTATAACTTCACGAATTAGGGTTTATCTTTTTGTAAATCAAACCGAACTTTTCGATGATGGGTATTCGAGATCAAAGCCTTCTCACTGCAATCAGCAATCATATTGTCTCTGTTGTCTGAAAGTCGGTACCTTTGTCTTAATCTTGAAGAGATTGTAACTGAAACCTATCAATAACTGTCTCTGTTGTGGAACCCCATCGTGTTGGTCTAGTGGTTTCCAAGAAAGAGTTGTTCTGTTGGTCTAGGTTAAAGAGCGACTTCCCTTTAGTGCAAAATTATTAGTTCTGCACTTTCCACTCGGGGTTAGGTCTGTGTCTTTAATAGATTCGGGTTTAACCATTTTTTAGTTCAAAAAAAACTCTCTGTTGTCCGAAAGTTGGCACCTTTGTCTTAATTTTTGTTAACTCGAAAATGATTACGTTTGCAAAGGTTGTGCCTTTCTCTGCCGTTACTTCCATCTATGGAGAGCATTGCTTATCAACTTCCATGGAAATGAACAAGCTTTGATATTTCAAATGAATTGATTAATTGTGTGTTTTATCTATCTCCATGTATCTTCTAAGTAGGCGCTTCCGTATATTCGGTGTATTGGGGAATCATGGCCAATGACGAAAGAAAGAGCTTACTTTGAAGCAACAACTCTGAGGAAGCACGGAGGTTTGTCGCCGGATCATGTTCCTGAAGTCTACCATTTTGACAGAACAATGGCTTTGATCGGAATGAGGTATCTGGAGCCTCCTCATATCATCCTCCGCAAAGGACTCGTTGCTGGAATCCAGTACCCTTTCCTTGCAGAACACATGTCTGATTACATGGCCAAAACTCTCTTCTTCACTTCGCTCCTCTATCATGATACCACAGAGCACAAAAGAGCAGGTTCCAAACTTGTTACAATAAACATTTTTTTGGTGTTGCCTGAACTCAAGATTGATTCTCAGACAACTTGATTTTGTGTCTTTTTGTAGTAACTGAGTTTTGTGGTAATGTGGAGTTATGCCGGTTAACGGAGCAAGTAGTGTTTTCGGACCCATATAGAGTTTCTTCATTTAATCGTTGGACTTCGCCTTATCTTGATGATGATGCTAAGGCTGTGCGTGAAGATAGTGCCTTGAAGCTCGAAATTGCAGAGCTTAAGTCAATGTATGTCTTTGGCTACCATTATCCAGAGGATTTCCATTACATTCTACTTCCAAACCACTGTTTATTTATTCTGTTGTTAGGTTCTGTGAAAGAGCTCAAGCTCTAATACATGGTGATCTTCACACTGGCTCTGTCATGGTTACACAAGACTCAACTCAAGTTATAGATCCTGAGTTTTCGTTTTACGGACCAATGGGTTTCGACATTGGAGCTTATCTTGGCAACTTGATACTGGCTTTCTTTGCACAAGATGGGCATGCTACTGAGGGAAATGATAGAAAAGTAAGCAACATATATTCAGAATTATCATTTGCACTGTTACAAGTACATCGGTTTAAATGAAACCAACCTAACTCTACAATGCAGGAATACAAGCAATGGATCTTGAGAACCATTGAGCAAACTTGGAATATGTTTAACAAAAGGTTCGTTGCACTATGGGATCAAAACAAAGATGGTCCTGGAGAAGCATACCTTGGAGATATCTATAACAATACTGAGGTTATGCAGCTTGTTCAAGAAAACTACATGAGGAATTTGTTTCATGACTCGCTCGGATTCGGTGCTGCTAAGATGATTAGGTGAGAGAGAATGAATGCAAACCACAGAGATTTATTTGTGGATCTTGAATATTTTGTTGATAGTTCCTTTTCTTTTGGTATTGATATGATAGGAGAATAGTGGGTGTGGCACATGTGGAAGACTTTGAATCGATCAAAGAAGATAAAGAAAGAGCGGTTTGCGAGAGAAAGGCGCTGGAGTTTGGGAAGATGCTTCTCAAGGAAAGGAGAAAGTTTAAGTGTATTGGTGAAGTTGTTTCAGCAATTCAACAACAAAGCTGAGGCCTACCTGTCTTTTTTCTTGTGTGTGTGTGTGTTCTAATGGTAAAGAAAAAAGACAAAACAGATGTTGAAAGTCCCTTTGCTTTGATGATCTTCTTGGGTGGAGTTGTTTGCCATCGCCATGAAAGATCTCACTTTTAAAATAAAATAAGCACAACATATTCGTTATTTGCTATATATCCAGAACCAACTAAGAAGGCATGTCAAAGGAATGAAACAAACAGAATCAAAAGTCAAAGAAAGAGCACATACTCTGTTTCTGCAACTTTTGAAAGAGACGACATGCATGCAGTGAAAGGCACTGCTTTATATTATTTGTCCGAAAGAGACGTATGTTTTCTTGAAACTCAAAGTATTCCAATTTATTTAATTTAAAAATTTAAAACACTTAGATAGAACAATATAAATAAAATCCAAAACATAGCTAGAGAAATGTAAAGTAGTTATAAAAAAAAAAACAGAATGAAAAACGCATATTTGCACTACGCCGGAACAGGTTGTACAGTATGCTCAAAATTAAGAACAGCAAATATCTTCTGATTTTGATACCAATAGAGTTTCAGAGTTTCGCCTACTTCGAGATCTAGTGAAAGTTTCATGGTACACCAACCATTCCCAAAGTAGTATGCATTGTTGTTTATAGGCCTCAGGGTCAGTTACTTTCACTACCTTGCCGTTTTGCAACCCTTCAGCTCACACCATCCATCCTCGTGCACTACAAAAATACATACCTATAACGGGGAAGAATAATGAGGAAATACATTCCTCTCAAAATTACGCATAAGTAACCACGATATTGTGACGAAATAATATTTTATTGTAAAATCATTGTAATATTACGAGAAAATGTCTTAGTCGTAAAGCATATATAACTTTACAACGACTGTACGAGGAAAGAGAAGATTCGTTGTAAAATCCTTGTATTAAAAGAAATTTACGACGAAACATGTTACCATTAATTTTAAGTGAAAACGGGTTATAAGTGTTGTTCACCCAACTGAATTCGTTATAAACTACTTGTAAACAAGATATTAAAGAGATGTAAAAATCTAGTAAAACATTTTTTTATAAATCCGTAGTTATAATTTCACCTACTAAACTCGAATTTTTTATATATATATGTTCATCTTCATTCCAAACAAACACACAAACAAAAAAAAGAAAAAAATTAAAAAAAAAAAGAATGTCCGATGATAGAAATATTTACGAGTTACAGAGTTAGATATATACGCACAAAGATTATGTTGGTAGAGTGATAGATGCATTTTTCAACGGGGTAGATATATTCATGTACCAGGCGGATTGTACACCGGTCACGCGAGAAAGCGGTAAGATGTTATGTCCTTGTCGGAAATACAAGAATACAAAATTTGCCAGTAGTGAAACTGTATGGAAGCATTTAATAAACAAAGGTTTTACATCATAATACTATATTTGGTTTCAACATGAAGAGGGTTATGGTGAAAATGAAGCTAGTGGTACTAATAGTAATTTTCAGAATGATGGTAATGATGAAGAACCAAATCATTTGCATAATGAACATAGTTACCATCAGGAGGACCATATGATAAATCATGATAGGGTTCACGACATGATTACATATACAATTTTAGAAACTTCTACAACCATAGATGATGAAACTGATTTGATGAACAACTTAACTTGGATGCAAAAAGATATTATGAAATGTTAGAACATGCAAATCAACCAATCTACACTAGATGTAGAAAAGGTATCTCTAAATTGTCTTTAGAAGCTAGGATGATGAATATTAAAACAGATCATAATTTACCTGAAAATTACATGGATGCCTGAACCGAATTGCTTAAAAAGTATTTGCCAGAAGACAATGTGTCAGCTGAATCTTATTATGATAAATTGGTTTATAGTCTTGGGTTGCCTTCGGAGATAATAAATGTTTGCATCGACAACTACATGATCTATTGAAGAGACGATGTGAAGCTAGAAGAGTGGCAATTATGCAAGAAGACACGATTCAAACAGCAAAAATGTGTGAAGAATATGGTACTGTACCAAAGGATATGGTACATACCAATTACAGGTAGACTAAAAAGATTATATCAATCTGAGAGTACTATTGGAACGATGAAGTGACATGTTGAATATGTCCAGAGGGATGGCGAGGTCTTATGCATGAGCGTAGAAATATTCAAAACGTCTATCTTAGATTATGCACATATGAAGTTAGTCCATTTGGATTGTCTGAGAAACAATATTCTTTGTGGTCAGTCATTCTTACATCGTTCAACTTGCCACCGTAAATGTGTGGAACAAATTTTTTTATTCTTGCCATATTAATCTCTGGTCCGAAATATCCAAAATTGTCGCTAGATGTTTTTCTTAATCATTGATACCATAGCTGAATGACTTGTGGTCAGCAGGGGTGAAGACGTATGATTGTTCCATGAAAAAAAATTTACGATGCAAACAGTTCTGCTGCGGACGATAATTTATTTTTCAGCTTATGGGATATTGTATGGATTGACAACACACGGAATGTTATCTTGTCCACATTGTCTTGGAACGACATATACTTTTTAACTGAAGAATGGTAGGAAGAATTGTTAGTTTGATTGTCATCGTTGATTTATTCCCTTTTCTCATCTGTACAGAAGAAATAAGACATTGTTTAGGTACAAAAAGTTGTCAAAGACAATCCTCCTCTATATTTCACTAGAGAACATATTGAATTGCAAATTGATTACTACATAGCTCAAGGAACTGTTCGGCATGGAGGATACTGACATGTTCCTGGAAATATGCATGATGAGTATGTAGTCATTCATAATTGGCAAAAGAAGAGTATATTTTAGGAGTTACCTTACTGAAAAATCTTCTTTTACGCCACAACCTCGATGTAATGCATATAGAGAAGAATTTTTTTGACAACATCATGAATATAATATTAAACGTCCGAGGGAAGACAAAAGATAGCAAAAAGTCAAGGAATGTACTTATCTGATATTTTCTCAAGAAGATATTTTCTCAAGAAGTGAGTTACATATCAAGAGCAATGAAAACATTCTAGTTTCCATCTTTCGGTTGTCATCAGAAACGAAGACGGCTTTGTTTAACTGGATTGCATCAGAAGTTGAGTTCCTTGATGGTTATGTTTCAAATCTCTCAAGATGTGTTGAACAATGTCAAAAATTCTCAAGAATGAAAAGTCATGATTGTCATGTGTTTATGCAGCGACTACTTCCATTTACTTTTGTTGAGATACTTCTAACAAATGTACATGAAGCACTTACATGTAAATATTATTGATTAATTAGTAATATATATATATATATATATATATATATATATATATATATATATATATATGTCATAAAATAGTACTAATTGAGTTATTTATACAATTTACAGACATTAGAGTTATCTTCAAGGACCTGAGCACACGTACGTTCAAGGAAGAAGTCATCCATCAACTTCATGAGAATATTCTGATATTATTGTGCAATCTAGAGAAGATATTCTTTCATGCATTTTTGACGTCATAGAACATCTAGTTGTCCACCTCCCGTACGAAGCATTGCTTCGGGAATCTGTTCATTACAGATGGATGTATCCGTACGACCGCTCCCTAAAACATTTAAAGGAGAAAGCTAAAAATCTTGCGAAATGTGGAACGTTCAATAATTGCTGAGAGTTTGACAGCAGAAACATTTCACTTTACATCATTCTACTTTGCACCTACAATTCGTACGGAGAAAATAGTTCTTAGAAAATATGATGATAACGGAGTCGTGCCAGCATATGAAGTTGACGGTGTTCCTGGTTTTTTTGCCAAATTGAATGGTTTGGTGGTAAATTGAAAGAAGTATAATGGTCTAGTGAAGAGGATATGCATAGTATCCACACTTATATTATGCTTAACTGCAAGAATGCATTAACGCGTTCGTTTGAAAGGTAAATATTGATGTGTATGTTAATTATATGAAGTGATGCATTCATTTAATTTGCAGCTTGTTTGTAACGCAAATTGAAAAAGCAATATCAGAAATATCTGCAATTGGGGTAAAACAACAGAAAGATCAACACTTTATCACATAGTTAAAATCTGAGGTAATATATCTTACTCAAATACTAATCATCTCACATTTCTATCGGGTAGCTAACGATAATGGATTTTTAATATTTGTTAAAGCTAATTACAATTAAAGACCCAACTTCATAAAACTTAAACGATATACTAACTTGTGTTTCGATGACCCAATAATATCTCTTAGATTAAGCCTACATCTTCATCTTCTTCCTTTACCCTTCTGCTCTTTCACCGTTACAACCACAACCAAGGGTCACCATTATTGTGCTTTTTAACTCTGTAAAAAAATTATAAAAATCCACTCTTCACGTTCCCTAGACCCATTTATATACAATCTCCAGCTGTGAATCCAGAAAACAAATGACCTCTCACAACCATTTTCTTATTCAGCTTTATAAAATAACATTCCTTTTCCAGCTACATGTTGACAAGCATATACCATTTCATGTTCTTTTTCTTTTTTGCTCAAAGTTCTTGACTTATGTGATTCCAAACATAGGTATGCGTTTTTGGGAACTTAGAGATGGGCTCATGTTTTGTTGCTGTGTGCTTCTCAATTTCTTAAGATTAAGATAGCTGAGTGGACTCGGAGAAGGATTTACAGGCAAAAGATAGAGAGGACTCCAATATTTTTCCCCACCACTTCAACTGGCAAAGGTTATAGACTACTTGGCAAGGTTAATTTCGTAACTTTCTAACTCTTACCTTTTTCTTACTATGTCTATTTTCTATCTTTTGGCGTATAGTAAGGTCTGTTACTTCTATATTTTGGTGGTCTGATGGAAAAGCTATAGTTATTGGGTTTGAGATAGAACCATTGCGCTTCACGTTGTTCAAGTACGTGTTGATTGAACCCAACCATGTTTTGACATCGTGAAGTTTTCAATTGTCTAACAATTCTTTTTGGTCTCTAAAATATATAAATGGACGAACTCATGCTTCTATTAGAATGTGGTTGATACTCTTTCTATGCAGAATAGGAAGCCCCATGTATCTGCTTTCAGAATTGTTGAATATAAAAAAGTATATATTGGATTAACCTTTTTATGAAACATTTTCAGTCTCTCATTATAATCCTCATTCCCTGAACAAAGGCAAACTAACAGTGAAATATAGATATAAACATTGTTTGATCCTGTCCCATATCAGTATTCTGAAATGTTGACCCGTCTTTTTGCTCTGTGATGTGGTTGCGGAAACAAAAATATCTTATACATATATAAATGAAATAAAATATTCTTTTAAAGTTTTAACGTAAATCTTCAAAATAAATTTTATTGAGACTATAACTTTTATTGAAACTAAAAATAATATTGTTACTAATTATATTATAATAATATTTATTATATTTTATTATATTAGTATGTTTTTAATTTTTTATAATGTTGTAGTATGTTAATATTGATAATTTATTACTAAATCGCTGTAATATCTCATAATCAACTAGTCACAAATATTTCACAAATGCAACAATTTGTAATTGCAGTACCAATAGTACAAATCGCCTAATAACGCTAAAAACCACAACCACCCACATCCGCAAACTCTCGCAACCGCAACTATAACTGCATCATTTCAACTTTCAACCAATCAGAGGCCCTTAGAGCATCTCCAAAAAATATATTCTATTTTGAAGTTTGCAAAACATAAGTTTTAAGCTAGTCTTCTCCGAAAGCAAAACTTCAAACTTAATTTCAAAATCATTTATATTTTATATTATGGTCTTTATATTTATGATACTTAATTTAAATTCATAAAATTTTATAAATAAATAGCACATATATAAAAATATTACAGAAATACTAATTAAAAAGTTATAGAGTAAAATATAAAATTTTACATAAAAATACATAATTAAATATTAAATTACAAGTAAAGTACTATATTATTCTATAAAACTATTTTCGTAATACTTCCATATATGATCAGTTAGTATATTTTTTAATATTGTTGTAATCTAAATCTAGTTTTGACAAAAATAAACTTATTTTAAAGCTTTTATTTAATTTTATTTGTAAAAATTAAAATTATAAAAGCAAATTTGAAATATATATGAATTATAAAATTTTGAAGGATTAAAAAGATTAAAAGATAAAATATTTCAAAATCATAAATATAATATGAAAATGTAAGGACCAAAATGCAATGAAAAATATGAAACTTCAAATTTGAGTTGTGAGATTTCCTTTTGTTTGTTGTTGTAACAGAGTTGTGAGATTCTATATTTGAAATTTCACTATTCAAAAAATCAAATTTGAAGTTTTGGAATTTCTTTCTGGAAAATAAAAAACTTCATATTTGAAGTTATAGAGTGTCTTTTAAAGATGCTCTTAGGCAAAAGTAACCAGATTTTCATGTTTTAACAAATTTACGAACGACAAAAACAACAATTGCGTACCAACACAATAACCTAAAGAACAAATGTGTCATTTAATACTACTACAAACAAATGAAAAAGTTTGTATCATCATATACACAAACAACAAAACCAAAGTTATTATATCCAATCAAAATATCATAAACTACGAACCTTAATTATTCAATGAATAAAGATATGTAAAGTTTTAAGTCAAAATTAATTTAAAACTAATAATTACGCATTATAAAGAATCTCTGTAATATAAAACCACAAGAAAGGAAACAAATAGACAACAAATAAAATCAAATAAAATAAACATATCAAACACATCAAAATATCTCAAAATCCAAAATAAGATCACACTATAGATACATTAGGTACAGTTTCATAGCAACCGTTGTAAAAGGAAAAATGATACACATAAGAGGATACGAGAATGTGATACCACTAAACAAAAAACTACAATGGAAAAGGACGATAATAATAAAATAGTACAATGTCATAACATATATTCAACAACAAATAAAAAGAAAAATAAGTTAAAATTAAAAAAATATCAAACGTCTAAGTAAATATATATAACTTTCGCGTTTTGCTAATTCTTAATAAAAAATATATATGTTCTAGGAATTACTTTATGCTTTGTGTTTTCGTTGAATCTCGATCTTACACTATCAAGTGATCTTGCTATAACGAAAATTCCTTCTGATGGTTTATGCACTTTTGGCAGAATAGTTTTTCAGGGGAAAAAGGATTACCAGAGATTGCCAAATGCAGAGGAAGAGTTCTATGATTTATAGACTTATAGTCACTAGCTACTTGGATTGTTCATTTTTTTGAGAAAAATGTTTGGCTCGTTCATGCTTTCTTTGGTCAGTGAAATCAATTCATAAATCCAATTTCTTTGGTTAATCTGTTACTCCGTCTCCATTTCCTGTGGTATTCAATTTATTTGTAGCTGCTTTGTTATGGATTTGTATGTGTTCACGATAGATTTTCAAATTTATCTCAAATCCATTTCACCTAAAAGACATGCAAAACATGATGATGATAATCTCGGGAACTTGTTCCCTTAGTATCTTACCATACATTTGGAATCTTGGTTAGTGTACTTTAAGATGGGTTAGTTTGTTTGATGTACTCCAGGAGAATGCACTGGCCAAGATTTTTTAAAAGCGAAAACACTAACTAGTTTCTTGAGCTTCAAGAAATCCATGAATCTTTATGAACCATTCTAAAGAAACGTTAACTACTTATCTAGTTGATTGAATGAACGAACGACCCCATGATTAGGGGAACGTTGAAGAACATATTTTTAAACCACATATGAAAGAAATCAATAAAATTCAAAGCGTATCTTTGGGTCGAAGGCATATATGAATCTGAATATAAAAAACAACACATGCTTATGTCCCTCCTATTATTATGCCTCCCAAATCCATTAAAACCGACATGCAAATAATTAATACTCCATCCGTTTTATAATAGTTGTCGTTCTAAGTTTATTCATACGGATTAACAAAACATTTAGTTTTACATATTTTCAAAATAAAAACACTATTATCAATATACCTAACCATATTTCAACCAATAAAAAAATAGAATAAAAAATATTATCAATAAATTTTGCATTGAAAATCGAAAACGACATTTATTTTAAAACAAAAATTCTACTTTTCAACGACAAATAATTTGAAACAGAGGAAATTTATATATAAACAAAAATAATATGATGAAACAAAAAAAGAAGAAAGATTATTACTAGAGTAATACCTCCATTAAAACCCAACCAAAAATGCCGTACACAAAAATAATTTGAACCATCTTCACTCTTTGCTCTCTCACTTTCTATTTATATATAAACCTATATATCCTTTCTATAATTATTGTTCTCATTCACTACTATTAGCATAGTAGTGAATCAAAATAGCAAAAACGAAATCAAGAATATGGTTCTTGATCTTGATATTTATGGAGATTTCAATCTCTCCATATCTTGAAGCTCTCAGATTTAGCATCTTCAGCATCTTCCATGCTACTATCTCCACCTGTTGTAGTTGTTGTCGTACAAGGTAAGTGCAATGGACCTTGAGGAGAATCAGACTTCGAGTTGCTTCTCTTTGATGATTCTCCTCCTTCACCAGTCTCTTCTTCCTCTTGTGATGATGAATTCCACAAGTTAAACCCTAAAACAACTACTGATTGTTTCTCCGCATTCGGATTTTGCTTCCTGATGTGTAACCGGTACTTCTACATATATAACAGAGAAAATGTAAAGATGGGTTCTTAGTAAGAGGCCTCAACTTTTGTTTTTAGCTATGTTACCTGTAAATGACTCTTCACTTCATCGTTGGTTAAGCCTTCTTCTTGCATATGCTCTCTGATTTGTTTAGGAGTTGCCACTGTAAACTCAAGCAGACAAAACATTACAACACATAATTTTGTATTAAGCAAAACAAACTTCAAGAACAAGAAGATGGATGGTCATGTCCTTTTACCTCCAGGACCACCGAGTTGTTGTAATGCATCAACAAAACGGCGATGCAACTCAGGAGTCCAACACCTTCTTTGCTTCCGCAACAAGGCTTGCTGCTGAAGATATGGTGGTGGCTGTGGCACAGAGACGTTAGAGGTAAACCCAAAATCTTTTCTTCTTCCTCCATTAACCACCATCGAGCTAGAAGCTAAACCGAGGCCTAAACCGGTTTCCACCTCTGGAGGATTCAACAACATAGATAAGACATTTGATGGTTTCTCCCCATTTCTCTGCAACAATCAGACCAAACCAACTCAATCCCTGTCCTCAATTTTCTAAGATGCTATCTCAATATCAGAACTCTTACCTCAATATCTAGCTTGATCTTCGTGTCTAAGAACCTTCCGTTTGAGATGAGATCATTTTCTCTCCACAGCTGAAGCTTCTCCTCCTTCACAAGCTCCTCTCTTTTCAGCAATGGTTGAGTGTCCATCTCTGAACATCTCTTGTTCTCCTCCTTGTTCAAATATGAAATCGCTGCAAAAAGAAAAAAAACAGAGTTTGAGCATCTCCTAAATCAAATTCTGATACTAAAAACTGGGAAGATGAAACACACAAACCATCATTTAAGATCTGTAAACAGAGAGGAAGATCAAGATCACTGCCTTGGATCTTCCTCTTCTCTTCTTCAAGCTTTTTAACATTCATGATCTTCGAAGCTTTTGTCGGAAACCCATAGATTGTTGTCGGCATCGAAGTGGGTCTTCTTGATCCTAGACTAAGCTCATCTCCTAACGAACCCATTTTCCTCCCGACAAAAAAAAACGATCTTCTAAGTTAAAGTCTCGATCTTTAAACCTGGAAAGAAAAACTCAAAACTTTTTTGCCATGACAAAACCCTGTCGAGTGTGAGCTGTAAGAAACCTAAGAAGAGATCTGTGTGAAGCGATTTTATAATAAATAAAAAAGACGGTGGAAGCTTTAGAGAGAGATGATTATGATGAAAGAAGAGGAAGATTGAAGGAAGGGGAACAGTAGAGAAGATTCTGTATATTGGTGTGGTGTGGGGTATCTTCTTCTTTTCTAAAAGAAAAAAATCTAAAAATCTAAAAATCTAAAACTCTTCGCTTCGTCGCATATCTCTCACATTCCTTATCGCTCTCACTCGCTCTATTTCGAGTTTTACATGTTACTCGCGACTTGACTCGGTCTCTTATTCTTCATACCAAACTCGTGATTTTTCTCAATGCTTATTATGATCTTCATTTAACATTCACATTCCATTTTCTTAAAACTAGTGGCTTCAAACCTGATTATGGGACCTGTGGGTAATCTCAAATTTTTACCATTATTTTATTTATGAGATTATAGACCTGTAAACTCGTACATTTCTTTAGAATAAAATTCAAATCATATTAGATTAACTTTTGTTTGGAGGCGAGAACTTCCATAACTCGTTATATGACATTTCAAATTTATTTATTTGGGCAGACAATTTAAACTTTTTACTGGATAATTTACAGGTTATCTACTGGTTATCTCAAATAGCTCTCTTTTCAGTTTTAATCACCAAAAAATCTCAAAGTGAAAAATGATTAAAACAAATGTCATTAAAGAGATAAAAAAATATTTTTACACATTGATTTATAGATATATAAATTAATTATTTTTAATAGTTTTAAGTAATATGTTTTCAAATTTAAACTTTTTATATTTAAAATTCTTTTTTGAAATTTGAAAATACTTTTTGAAACTTTTCAAAAAATATTATTTTGAAAATTTTATATTAATTTATTTATAAAAAATTAAACGCTACTCAAAAATCTCACTCATTAACTTTAAAAACAAAAAGAAAAAAATTGTTTTTATAGTTTTGATTTTTTTATTTTTTATTTTTTGAAATTTAAAATTGGGTTTTTGAAACTTATAAAAAAATTCTGAATTTTTATATTTAAAAAAAAAATTCTATTTCAAAACTTCACATGTTAACTCTAAATTCTAAATGTATATTAGTTAATCTTAAAAGTATAATTATATATTTACTATTTAATGATATATGTTTTGGTCATTTTCTTCTTTGTGACTATTTTGATGAAAATAAAAATAAAAAAAGTCATCTATAGAATTTCTCTAGTCTAAAAGTTTAACCATTATTCTAATTATTCATTTAATTTTTTGGCTCATTATTAAAAGTTAGTAGAGATATATATGATCGTATCTAGATACATATGTACGAAAAAATAATTTGAATATAGTATTTTTGTAAGGATTTTTTTTAATCAAATCATCATCTTTAACGTTATTTGAACATCAGTTTTTGTGCATTTTCCAATGGTGGACCATTTCATACTCTCTTTCATATTACTTGTCGTTCTAGGTTTATGCATACATATTAAGAAAAAATATGATTTTATATATTTCCAAATAAAAACACAATTACCTATACACCTAATCATATTTCAACCAATAGAAAAATAAAATGAATAATTTTATTAATAATTTTTGCATTGAAACTCTAAAACGATATTTATTTTGAAACGAAATATTTTCCCTACAACAACAAGTAATATGAAATGGAGGAAGTATTTAATAGCATTTTGATATTTAAATATTTTTGTAAGAAAAATATTCTTATGACCAACAAATATCTATATATATATGCTAATTGTCAAATAGGTTGTATTAATAAATTTCTAATATATTTGGCTGCTAGATGTTTAGGAAAAAGAAAACTTTAAAATATGGTTAATTTATTAATGTGCGATCACACCATCTATACGCATAAAAGCCTTTTAATACGAATACATTTAGATTTCATTTTTTTTTTCTGGCCTGTGAAGATAACATATAGTATGACTAAAATTTGTTGTTGATTTTTTAGTAAAATAATCTTAGCATTAGATTCCAATAGCTTAATAGTTACTACATTTACCTGTCTTCTGTGTTCTTGATAAATGGTTTGGTCCAACAAAATTAATAACGCGGTGTTAAGGTAATTAAATTTTCATAATTGTCGGTGAAAAGCTTATAGATTTTAAGCCTTTAGTCAAAAAAATATTGCTTATAGATTTCAAAGATGTGGTGCGTCAAAAGTCAAAGATACTAAAACCACAGGATTAGGGGGAACAAAGAAATGTGGTTGCTCGTTCCTCCCTTTTTTTCTCTGCTTTCCGATTTGGAGCTTTTGTGTAGTTGAAGGTTTTGTCCAAAGAATCACTTTTGCAAATGCTCTTCTGGCTCTTACTCCAACTGATACAAGACACGTGTCCACTAGTGGCTAATATAGAATTATAAACTCATCATTTTTTTCCAATATCAACTATTTCTTGGTAACTAAGAAAATATAAAATAGTTATGAACGTCAATCTTTGTGGTTACCAACATCGGTTGAGAACGGAAATTGATAGTTTAAGATTCTTGGAACAATCTAGCGGAACGCGCCGGTGTGGTGGTTGAACAAAGCTAGTTAGATTTTGGGTTGATTTAGACTATTTTGTTCGAACCAAGCTTGTAACCGAAACTTGAATTCCCAATTTTCGGGTTTATTAATAAAAAATATATAAAAAGAAAAAAAATATATATATATAAAAGCACTTGGTAAAAGAATGTCAATCTTTTAGTCTTCTCTATATATTCTTTGCTAATCATTTCAAAATCTATATTTTTGTTTAAATATTTGGGAGATTTTGACGAAACTATATTCATTTGTCTGGTATACAGAAAAAAAAAGCGATGCATTTTTTTATTAAAAAAAACAGAATAATGGATGATGCAGTAACGCATATTCTGACTCACCATGTCATGTGCAGAGAATAGTTTTGTCTGACGAACCAAACATGCAGTTACATTTTTATTGAAAAAAATGTATGTCACTCTGCCAATATATTCTTCGAAATTATGAACCGAGACAAATATTTTGGAAAGGCCAATCGAATCTCTATCTATTTGCTTATTTCTTTTATGCTGGTTGGATTCTCATTTTACTCTTTCATAGATATAAGAATCTTGCCCATCAACCAATGGTTTAAAATATATGTATAATATTTTTTTATATCAATATGCAAATTTGATGTCATGATATACAACACCAGTACCAAACATGGAAGTTTGGACCATGCGTTGGATCCACATAGGTTTTTTCACCTCCATTGATTGTGTCGGATAGTCATAGTCAAAGAATCTACTTTGTATTTTCTTAGGATTTATTTTAAAATAATTCGTTGTTTCGGCTACGCTACTTCTATGTGTATACAAGGGTCCTACTGAATTCATTTGTTTAAATTGAAGTTATGCGTAGATCTGAATGTGAATCTAGATAGATGACAACCATAGGTCCATTATTAATAAAATATTACCTGGACTATCATAATTTCTCTATTATTTATAGAAAAATTCCCTTAAATAATCCTATTTAGTTTGTTTGTCACAAAAATAGTTTTTAAGGAAGAAAATGACCAAAACATTTTTTTTAGAAGTTAAAAAATTCATTTATATGCATTTATATCCCTAGAGTTAACTAATTTGGACTTTAGGGTTTAGAGTTAAGGGGTGTGTTTGGGGTTAGGGTTTCAAATTTCAAAAAAAAAATAAAAAAAAAAATCAAAATTTCAAAAAAAAAAGGTCTATTTTGATCATTTTATTTTTTGAGGGCTATTTTTGTGAAAAAACTTAAAAAATGCTATCTAAAAGAATTGCCCTTATTTATATACTTTCATATTTAGTTTCGAATTTTACACATTATATCATATTGAATAACAAAAAGAAACAAATTCGAATTAGCAGACTTGAAAATGTTAAAACGGACTTGACATTAGAGGTCTAAATGGGCCGATTATGTGAAAATAAATCTCTTTAGATCCATTTATAAAATAGTATTTGAAATGTTTAGATAGGCTACCCACTAAGGTTTGTTTGTTGAATGCGGTTATACAAAACTAAAAGAGTAGTCCATTTAGCATGTTTACAAATAAAAATTATATATTTTTAATTAAAACAAATTCCAAAAATTAGTTGGTGATAAGTAATATTGGAGTTAGTCACGATAAAAGTTATAGATGATGAGGTAAAAATTATTGATTTATATGGTAAATTTGCTGTAAAAATATAAGTTACTATTTTATCAACATAATTGATTAGTAACATTTTATGTATAAATTACAGTATGTATTATTTAAAAAATATAAATAATAATATAAATAAATTTATAAGAAATTATTAAAGAATAATAAAATATCTTTTGTTACTCAATATATATATATATATATATAACTCCCATATAAACAAATAATTTATTTACATAAATTTTAATTACTAAAAAAATTAACAATTAAAATTACAGGCACAACTTTTATCAACAAATTGAAGTGAAAATGTTTTTTATAGAAATTCTTTGGTAACTATTAAATTATTAAATATATGTTTAGAAAGTTATGTCGTACGTTTATAACTTTCTAAAGTACACAACTAAAGTGGTAAGGAGGCGGGCCTGGGACACCAACATGTTTCAGGTTCGATCCACCTGCTGCGCGAAACTAAGTCACAATTATCCTGGTAACCTTACACGGATATGGGCCTATGCTTTAGGGCCCATTTGCATACCCGGAGAGAGGGTCTATCCGTGGGCTGCACCTCCCCTTGGGGATTAGTCTGGGCCCTTCCATAGGTCCGGGATACCCCCAGGTTAAAAAAAAAAAAAAAAAAAAAATTAATTTGTTAAAAGTAAAAAAATGGAGGTGGATAGTTAATAATTTCTTTAAGCCAAGTCTTGAGATTTTTTTGTTGATGTTAGTTAACATTTGAGTTAGAGATATCAAATTGGGCTTGAGCCCATGGGTTATGCCCAAATAGGTTTATTATGGGGCAGGTTTGAACACGATATTTCATGTCCAAGAAAAAGCTTTGGCGGGTTGGACTTGTTCGGTTTTCGAATTTTGCGGGTTGACCCATTAAGGGTTAGAGGGTTAGCGGGCTGTTATGGATTTGAGTTTTTTTTTTGCAAAAGAAATAATTAAATTTATATTTTTAAACTTTCTTCTTTACTTAGATTCTTACACTTAAACACAAACCCCTAGTTTAATAAACCTAAATAATAAAACGTAAAGGTAACTTAAAACTACTCACTAGGCTGCGACAAAGAGATTGAGAGACGTGCATTGAAGACTGAGAATCGACAAAGAGATAGTGATCATTGTGAAGACACCGCCGTAACGTATACGTGATCGTGAAATTTGAAGACGTGAACAATGGACCTCAATGACATGGTATGATCATTAATGATTTTAAAATACAATGATTCAAATTCTAATTCACATGTAGATCACTAGAGTAGCTGTTATGGTACTAATACAATTTATTGTCTTTTACATTCATCCATACATTGATTACCAATCTTATTATGTTCATGACTTTCTTTGGCAGAACTCTACAAACTTTGCAAATTTGAATTCAGTAGATTTTGAGTCTCAAAGACTTATTGCATCTCTAATTGCCGAAGAAGAACAACACAATGATGATGGATTACAGCCTTCGCAAGTTCATAAAAGAAGGTTAATTCAAATCAAAGATGATGATGGTGATGATGATTCTGAAATAGAGATCACTCATAGCAGAAGAAAGTCTGCCAACGTAAATAAGAGCAAGAGAAATACTTTTCAGCCTACACATGATGATGGCAGAGGAAAGTCTTCTCAACTTAATAAGAGAAAGACAAGACAACTTGATAATCACAATGTTGACGGTGAACCGAACAAGAGAAGTATAGTTGATGCTGATAAGAGAAAGAAAAAAATCTTTGAGGCTGGGTCTAGTCAGCCAACTAAGGAGAAGAGAAAAAAGGTTAACTATGAAGATGAATCAGATGATGGTAAAGAAAAGGCAGCTGGTCAAAAAATACAAAAGGAGAGTAAGCAACGCTCAGATGTGTGGGATGACTTTGTGGTGGTTACAAAAAAAACGGTGAGCAAAAAGTAGGAATATGAAAGAGTTAGAACGACTTGGAAGTACTTAAATGTTGATGTCAGGTTTATTAATATGAATACAGCGGCAACAGATGTCTATCGGTTCTATGAGAATGAGACAACTAGCTTAAAGAGGGAACTAGCTAGCTTTCCATGAAGAATTAGTTTTACTTCTGATTTGTGGTCAGCAATCACACATGAGGATTACATGTGTCTCACATCACATTACATTGATAGAAACTGGAAGTTGAATAATAAAATCCTAACATTTTGTGCTTTCCTACCACCACATTCAGGTATGCATTTAGCATTGGAGCTTCTTGAATTATGCAAATATTGAGGAACTGAGAAAAAGATTTTTACCATCACATTAGATAATGCTACATCAATGACTCAATGTAAGAGATGTTGAAGTTCAGCTTCTTTTGATGAATGATTTATTGTGTGGAAGAGAGTTTTTTCATGTTAGATGTTATGCTCAAATACTTAACTTTAAAATACAAAACTAATTCATGATTGGTAATATTTTTGATTTATATGCCTAAATCAAACTAAATCAAGTGTAATACATGTCACCAATTAAGGCCTTAACAATGGCTTAAAGTTGCACACAATTGTTCAATGTTTTTTTTTTTTTTTTTTCTTGTGAAACAATTGCTCAAAGTTGAACATCATCTAGTGTTGTATATCTTGTTTGGTAGGTATGTTTTGTTTTATTTTGCCAAAACCACTCACGAGATCTGTTTAAGCAGAGTCTAATGAAATACATGTTAACGGGATTCCCTATATTAACATGTTGAGTTTTAAATGAACTGGGTCTAAATAAATTGTATCAGCCAATTTTTACATTCCTAAACTCACTAAATAAAAATTAAAAAAAAAAACAAACTTTTACTTCAAAAATTGAGATAAGAAAAAATATACTTAATAAAAACAATAAATGTACATTTGAACTTTGTATTGGAAATGTTATATAGGTGGGAAAGTGGAATACACCGAAAATAGCTAGGTAAATAAATATCGCCATTCCTTCACTATAAGAATCATTCATATGGTGGCTTTTGAACGAACCACTAGAGTTGGAATTTCTTTTCAACAGAGCTTTTGTTTTCTAGTATTAGTTTCAATTTAGTTGTCCCTTTTTTAGTTGTGAAGATATTTTTGTTTTCTACTGGTTTTTGTAATCGAAAATATCTTTGTTTCACCCCAATTTTTATTATAGTGATATATAATCTGGTATTGAATTTTTTCAAATATTTTTAATTATATTTATTTGATTTTTATTAATTTGATATTTATTCTACTTTAGTAGTGATATATTAATATATAAGATATTAGTTATTAATATATTTCAAAATCTTACCAAAACTGAATATGTATACATAAATTTTAGTTTAATTCTGATATAAATTACTAATCATTACTATATTTAATTTTTTCTCAAAAATAAATTAAAAATTATAAAAAAAAATTTATATTCAACGATTAGATTGATACCGTATCACATTATTCAAAATATATGTCATATTTTTTCTTAAGAATGAATGTTGTGATAATACATAAGAAAATTACTTCACAAATATTAATTTTAGAGAATGACAACTAATTTTCTATATAAAAATAGCAAATATTTGTATAAGTATCTATAATTGTAAATGTGTCTTAACATAATGCTAAAATTATTAGAATTATATATTTACATATATATACCTAATTATAATAAATATATAAATCAACTGTGCATATAATATTATATAATTTATTTTTAAAATAATGTGACATATGTTTTAATAAAATGTAACTAAACATATATATATATATATATTTATCGGCCATATATTTCAATATGAATATTTCCTAATCTATTTGTCTATACAAATATGGATTACATTTTCTGGAGAAAAAATAATATTTGAAGATCAAACACTGGATAGAGATCTTTATTAATGGATAATTTTGTTTCTCTGGAAAGATAGAAACGATAAATTATTCCGATAAATTGATAAAAGTTCTCTAGAACTGATCAAACACGCGAAGAAAGAATGCTAAGTTTGGTTTTCAGCAAATGACACGACCACTATATAATAGGTACTCGCAAGCTTTATGCTTACTTAACATATGTTAGGTGGATGGCTTTTGAATTTATACTTCGCAATTTAGTAGTCGTGGATGAGTTTGAAAAGATATTTCAGAATATAACTAACTAATTGGTACACGAAATCAAATAAAAAGAGAGTTATCTTTACATTCGGAGCTTGAAGCACCTTCTTAAGCGATGAAAAGTATGCTATATCATTCTACTTGCCAAAATTTTGAAAGAGAATGTAAAGATTTAATCGCCATATTTAAAAAATCTCAAGCGTGGTCAAACTTCTCAACGAAGCTAAAGTAGATATAGACACTATAAATAAGATTTCACACCTACATAATTTCTTACAACCCTCAAACATAAAACAAAATTGCTGATTATTTAGCTTAAATTGCGAAAACTTTTCATAAACAATTTTATTTTGTTGATTGTTGTATTCCGGTCTAATTTTTCATAGAGAAAATTCTTTAAAAATACCCGAACTAATTTCCATTTGCTAATAAAATGCATGAACTAATTTGGATCCCCGTTTAACACATGAACTAATTTTTGTTGCCTATTATATACACAAACTTTTAAAATTCGCATTTTTTACACATCGTTTTAGACGGCGTTAACTTTATGTAACAGAAGTGATGACGGCGTTAGTATTAATTAAACACATGTTTAAATTATGAAATCAAAATTTCTTAAAAATACATGAACTAATTTCATTTGCTAATAAAATACATAAACTATTATGGATTCCCGTTTTAATACACGAACTACTTTTTGTTTTCCATTAAATACACAAACTTTTAAAAAATTTCAGATTTTACACATCGATTTAGACGACGTCAACTATGTTTAACAGAAGATGACGTTAGTTTTAACTAAACATGTGGTTAAACTGTGAAAGTACGCTCACCCTCAGCCAAAACCTCTTAAACCGATTGAGACAAGTTAGTTTCAATTTGAGTATGGCACCCTAATCAATTTCAAGCTCTTTTATTCTCCAAACTTCGTTCATTTTCTTCTTCTTTCCTTTGATTTCCCTTTATATCGCTTCGGAATAAAGTCGATTTCTATATCGTGAAAAAGAATGAAGAAAACTAGGTAATTTTAAATGAACTTCTGATTTTGGAATTAGTTTATGTTATGTATTTCTGGTTCTTATTTTTTTCTTTGGTTATAGTGATAATGATTCAATCAAGGTTAATTTACACTATGATCAATAAGTTTAGTGTTATGAATTAGGTTGTACATATATTCTTTCTTTTCTACTATGATCAATAAATTTAAAATTTCATCCAAAAATATACTATGTAAACGTAATGGAGAAGAAAACTAACAATATAATTTATCAGGAAGATTTTCATCTTCTGTTAAACATAGTTGACGTTGTCTAAATCGATGTGTAAAATCTGAAAATTTCAAAAGTTTGTGTATTTAATAGAAAACAAAAAGTAGTTCATGTATTAAAACGGGAATCCAGAATAGTTTGTGTATTTTATTAGCAAATGAAATTAGTTCATGTATTTTTAAGGAATTTTTATTTCATAATTTAAACATGTGTTTAATTAACATTAACGCCGTCGTCACTTCTGTTAAATACAGTTAACGCCGTCTAAAACGATGTGTAAAAACTGCGAATTTCAAAAGTTTGTGTATTTAATAGGCAACGAAAATTAGTTCATGTATTAAACAAGGATCCAAAATAGTTCATATATTTT
This sequence comes from Sinapis alba, assembly GCA_012274485.2. Classification (NCBI taxonomy): domain Eukaryota; kingdom Viridiplantae; phylum Streptophyta; class Magnoliopsida; order Brassicales; family Brassicaceae; genus Sinapis; species Sinapis alba. Next base: position 39,573 of record MU106411.1, on the reverse strand, counting down.
ATTAGCAAATGGAAATTAATCCGAGTATTTTTAAGGAATTTTCCCTTTTTCATATTACTTTTTGTTTGAGCAATATTATATTTATTTATTTTTGCTAAAACAATATTATACATTTTGATATAAAAAACGAAAGATATATATTTGTTTAAACTACTGTCTCTGTCCGAAGAAACCAAGCTATAATTGTCTATAAAAATATTTCAGACTTTTGAAAAAATTGGAAGTATTCTTGATGCATCTATACCTAGGTTTTAGTTTCAAGTACATCCACATTTTCCATTTCATTTTGCACTAACATGATCTTCTTAATTTAACAAAAACGAACAAGATCTAATAAATGTGTAGATGATAAAATGAACAGTCTCAAATTGCTTTCTGATTTATATATAAAAAAAAACATCTACCATCGGAATTACATCATTTCTTCCAAACAAAGAAATAAAAGTGAAGAAGTGCTCCTATAAACAAGGAAGACTAGTTCTCTTTTTAACACAAAAAGAGAAAAAAAAAACAGCCATTCAAATTTCAATCAAGTATTTTCGGTTTGGTTTAATGTGTCGATTTGACTGTGCTTCGACAGCATCAATAAGGAAAACTACGAACCATCTTCCACCAGAGATAGTCTACGATGTTATAAAAAGCGCGATCGTGGTCGAACACGACGCCTCTACCGACGCCAAAGCCAACTCCTACACCAACTCCACATCCAGCTCCAAGACCGAGCCCAAAGTGCAGTTTCGGAAGCCCAGGCCCGTATCCTCCGATAAGCCCGGCACCGAAACCAAATCCGCAACCTGCACCGAGTGCTAAGGCCGGACCAACATTTCCAACGTCCTCAAAAATCTTCCACACCAATCCCTTCTCATCGTCTTTCCTCCTCCTGTTGCTCATCGCCTCCACCTTTGTTTTTGTAAAGAAAACTTTGGTTCGGTCTGAATGGAAGAGCTGGAGAGGGTTTAAAGAAAATCATCCCTCGATTCAGTCAACAATGAGCTGCGGTACACACTTTCTGGTTTAATTAATTAACTACAAAAATGTTCAATAATGAAAACGTTGCACATGGATCAAGAAACATAGAATATATACATATACTCCATCCGTTTCATTTTATTTGTCGTTTTAGACTTAGACACACAAATTATAAAAACATTTAATTTTACATATTTTCTCAAATAACAACATCACTATCAATACATCTAATTACATTTCAACCAATAAAAAAAATAATTTAAAATAAAAAATCAATAAATTTTACATTGAAACTATAAAACAACACTTATTTTGAAACGAAAATTTTACACGATAAATAAACTGAAACTGAAGGAGTACAAATTATTCATCCTTTCCCACTTGCTAAATTATTGGTATACACTTTTTTCTTCCGGTTTTACCTTTATCCTTCTTATTCTAGTTGATAGAAGTCAAGAAGGAAAAAAGAGGTCGAGGGTATTCCCATAGGTTTTATGGAGGGTTTAGAAAGTAATTAAAGAATGGCATATATGTTTCTAATTTTCATGATCCATCTCAAAGATTGTGGATATAAACAGCAGTATTGGATGCTATGTATCTTGGACCAAAATTTTAAATTGTTTGTATTGAATAAAAAGTGAACAAGCGTAACAGAAAATAAGTTATTTTTTTGTTGAACATTTGGGAAAATAAGTTATTGAACAAAAGTATTCTAATTCTAGCAGATAGTACCACAATATTTGAATGTGACTCTCATTATTACCATACACAATTCTTGAATTCTCATTAGACCGAGTATAACTTAGGCTTCAGAAAATTTTCAAAAGAGAAAATTTTCTCTTTGTACATTAGTTTCGAGCCATTTCATCATATATATGTTAACCTCAACGCCATGCTCTACGAGTACACACCAATAGCCACCAGAAGGGATGGCTCTTTGTCCCTCCAGCGGATGGACATTTGCTTTCCACTCTCAGGTTATTCCCTCCGAACATACAGCTTTGAGGCTTTGACTAACGTAGAAGACATCATAACGAAATACCCATATATAATATTTTATCTCGAACAAAGATATGAACAAAAGTATTCTAGTTCTACTAGATTAGTACCACAATCTTTAGATGCAACTCTCGTTGTAAGATCTTCTCCAAGATCTCTCTCTCTGTATTTACCTCCAAAATAGTATTAGAGGAAAATCTACTCTGGGGTGTTCAAAAAAAAAAAAAAAAGGTGTTCAAAAAAAAAAGAGGAAAATCTACTCTGATTTAACTTTATTTCTTCATTTAAAATAAAGATATCTACATTATATTTAAGGGAAAATATCATTTTTCTATTTTTTAAAAACAAAGAAAAAATGCTATTTTAAAATAAGTTGATAAATTCGACCTAAATTGTAAAGATAATTCTGTTTTACTGAAAATTAGTAAAATATATTGAAAATAGTTAAACTGTACACACTTCTTGGATTCTTACTCTCATTAGAACCAGTCTAACTTAGGCATGTAATTTAAGATTATGATAGTTAATGAACATGTCTTTAGTCTTTTGAGTCTTCCAAATTGTTCTTATAGTTTATAAAAAAACAACATTACCCATTGGAGTTACATAATTCTTTCAAACAAAGGGGAAATTGAAAAGTGAAGACCAGTTCTCTTTATTTGACCCAAAAAGGAAAAAAAAAAAAAAACAGCAACTCAAATCCAAGTCGAGATTTTATGTGTATGAAAATAACGAATCATCTTCAAGTAGAACATAACGTAAGGGTGGTTGAACACGACGCCTCTACCGACGCCATATCCAACTCCTACACCGACTCCACATACAGCTCCACAGCCAAACCCAAACTGCAGTTTAGGAAGCCCAGGCCCGTATCCTCCGGAAAGCCCAGCGGCGAAACTAACTCCGCAACCGCCACCGATAGCTAAGGCCGGACCAAAATCTCCTACGTCGTCGTAAAACGGCCATCCCCATCCATTCTCATCTTTACTCTTCCTCCATATCATCTTCTCCACCTTTTTTTTTTGCTTCTTATAAAGCAAACTTGGTCTATCTCTTGGATCTGAGTGGAGGAGGCAGGAGGGAGAGAGGGTCTAAATAATGTTTAGTAATGAAAACGTTGCACATGGATGCAGAAGTATATAATATACAATATTGATAGTCTATTGCTTTATTGGTTACCATGTCCTCGTCCAGTTCCACTTGCTTCCTCGTTATACTCTTTTGTGTTTCTGTCTTATTCTAACTGATGGAAGTCAATAAGAAAGAATAAATAAGCTGGAGAGCTTGCCCCCCCCCCCCCAAAAAAAAGAGCTTGAGAGCATTCCGGTGGATTTTTTTTTTTTTTTCGCTAAAACACTCAGATTGTGATGTAGTCTAGTACGTAAGAAATCTATTGATTCTTAGAATACCTAGGAAATGTGCCTTTTTAAGATCGTTGAGAGTCGAGGCTCTATCCGAAAACAAGGTCAGAATTTATAAAAGTTCAGAAAATATATTAATAAAAGAAGTCGTGCCTTGCAAATCTTTGGCTAGCGACCTTATATAACGAATGAAAGCAATAAAACTAACTTGATAAAGGATTAATTCACCCTTATCGTTAACAAAGAAAACTAAGGTTTGGATAAAGCTCAACATATATAAGGAATAAAAGAAATCCAATACTGATGAAATTTTATGGACACTCATGTTATACGACACAATGATGAAATACATAATTTAAACAATAAACAAAATTAGTAAAGATAGAACCGTTAAATTTTTGTTTATTAAAATTTGTATATATTAAAAAATATACATCTTTGAAATCGCACGGATCAAAATCTAGTTTTTATCAAAGCTTTGGAATCTAGAGCTTAAAGGATCTTTACAAAAACGTTGAAGCTAAACTCAGAAAAACTCAATCTAAGCTTATAGAAAATGCTCGTGGATGATCTGAGATAAAAACCAAGAGAATAATATAAAACAACCCAACTAATGTTCGGAAAAAAAAAAAACATAGTATACGATTCAAGAACTTGTTTTGTTGACTTCATTCTCCAATGCTTCAACAAACTTATCAGCGTAACCACTCAACAATCCAGGAGTAGCCAAAGTCTCTCTCAGTTTCATATGATTCCTCTTCACTATATTCCCAATCTCACTGTCTTTATCCATCACAGATTTAACTGCATCTCTCAAGCTCTCTTTGGAGAACCATCCAGAATTTTCTCTTTGCACTTTCACAGAAACTTCCAACTCTTCACTCAACAGTTTTGTGGTAAGAACTTGATCACCTGTTTGAGGAATAAACACAATCTGACAATCATTAACCAGAGATTCCCACATTGAACCGGATCCACAATGGTTAACAAAGCAACCTACTGATTGATGAGACAACATCAAAGGTTGTTCCACCCATCCTCCCCAAACGATACCACGCCCTTTAACCCGTTCTTCGAACCCTTCCGGTAACGCTTCTTGAACCGTTGATGCGCCTCTTGGCGGTTTAACCGCTACAAGAAATGGTAAACCAGTTAGCTCCATTCCTAAACAGAGTTCTTGAAACTGATCTTTCTCTAAAATGGTTTGGCTGCCCAAAGCACAAAACACTACAGAGAAAGGTTCAAATCCGTTTAACCAGTGGTTCCATTGGTCTTCTAGTGGTTTAACACTATTTTTTGCTTCTGCCTCAAGGAACATTGGACCGGTCAAGAAAACTTTTCTCTGGCATTCTCTCTCGATGAAACTGCAATACTTACCCTCGATTTCCGTGCATGTCCTAATGGAAACTACGTCACAGTTCTTAAACCCTGTAATGATCCGAGTAAAAACCCGTTTGTGAGAATTCATGAAGATAGAATAGAGGTTAGCGTCGTACCCACGTAACCCCACCTTGGAATAAGGATAACCCGATGGTTGAGGAAGCTCTAACTCAACACCAGGTGAAAGAGCAATAGCTACACAAGCTGCAGATACGATCTGGTAACTCACACTCTTGACTCCAAACTCTTTGGCCATTTCTGGAACCCATGGAGTTAAATCGAAGAAGATTACGTCTGGTTTCAAGGCACAAACCTTTGCTTCGACTTGACCGCGTAAGAGATCCATCGCATCGGATATGACTTTCCCAGTCACGTTTGGTGGGAGATCTGAGGCTGTCTCTGCGCCAACGGGCAGGCCGTCAACAGGAGGGAGAGTAATAGGGTGGAAGAAAATGCTCTCTGGGAATAGATTGAGAGATTCAAGATGTTTCTGAGCTTTCCCGGGAAGCAAGAAAGTTATGTAATGACCTTTCTCAGCCAGTTTGTTGGCTAGATGAAGATATGGGATCATATGACCATAAGCAAAATAAGGATACATAAATGCATGAAACTTTGACCCCATTTTCTCAGGAGAGGAAAAAGAAGAAATTTGTTTTCAGACTTATCCCCTTGAATAATAGAAGAAATGTTACTTATTTTGCTTTTAGATGTTCTATGATGGAGATGCTCGCCTCCTCTGCTCAGTTTCTATATATATATCTTGGAAGAGTTGTCTTTTAGCCAAAAAAATGTTTTAAAAAAACAAAAAAAATGTCAAATTATGAGTTAAGAACCCCGGTTAAGAGACCGAGAATAATTATGGTCTTATTTACTCGTTTTTTAACTGTAATTGCCATTATTAGTAGATTAGTTCGGTTAGGTGATCGTGGTTGGTGGATTGGATCTGCCTTTTGTTAAACAATGTATTTGTCCAAATTTTTATTATTTGGGGTATTGTCTTTAGGTGATAACTAGTGTGAAGTTCATCTATAAATATTATATTATATAGCTTCTTAAACAACGTGCTTTAGTCAAGTGCTATAATCTAGTATTAGCCATAGGAATTTGTTGGGTTAAGCTGTCGTAATTAGTGGATTGAACGTGCCATGTGCTAAATGTCATTGATCAGTGTGAATTTGTGATCCAGATTTGTTTGTAGTTCTTTAGTCTTTTTTTTTTTGAAACTAGTAGTTCTCTACTCTTCTGTGTGAAAATTTCAAACTATCCCTTTGATAAAACTTGCGACGACAAATCTTTAGAAACAGATTCAGTGTTTCAACTAGCAGTAAAAATTTATAATAAAAGTGAACCAGTGGTCGAGTGAATAGGTCTGGCACTTCGGGTTGGAGCAGTTGTTAATTTAGTTTTTGGTTAGTTAGAGCGTCCATATTGCCTTGGACAAAGAGTTTTGGGAACGTGGAAAATAACGAGAAGATAGCTATGGGGTTGTCTGTATCGAGACAGAGACACATAGGCTGATCTTATATATAGAGAAGCTTTTGGAAGTGTTCTTGGTCGTGTTGAAACAGTTGTTGAAGTACGTGACGATAAGAGATATAAGCGGTGTATCTTAGGAATCTTTCAGTAGCGCGTGTTAGGATGTTAACACAAGATATGTAAAAGCTGAATTAAGCAAATCTTGTAATATATTGTTTAAAGAGATTCTAATAAAGCATAAGGGTTTGCTTGTACTTGCTTGTCTCTTGATTTGTCTTCTGCTGTACTATTATGTTTGCATCTTGCACTTATAATTGGTATAAGAACGGGTCACCTAAGTTACCAGTGTGATTCTGAAGGTGAAGATGGACACGATTGTTTCTATGCAGAAGGAAATCATGTTGAATGCGGACCAGTATGGTCATTGGAAGGCTCGCATGAAACAATTAATTCAAAGAATCAATGAAAATGCGTGGATAGCTGTGGAGATTGTGTGGGAGGAGCCTACCATAGTCACAAAAGATGGGAAGAAGCCCAAGCCAGAAGGAGATTAGACATAGGCATAACGAAATGCATCAAAGTTTAATGCAAAGGCTTTGTCAACGATTTTTTGAGTTGTTAAAGCAGAACAATTATATTTGATTCAGGAGAGTATTCAGTTAAAGAGGCATGAGAGACCTTATTGAATTCTTTCGAAGGAGATGAGAGTGTTAAGAGGACACACCTAGATCATCTTAGATCTAAGTTTGAGAATCTCTAGTGGTCTGATGATGATTATGTGGCAAGCTTCAGTGCCAAACTCAGTGCGATGGCACATGAAGCATTTGTACTTGGAAAGAAGTACAAGGAGAAGAGGCAGATAAAGAAGTTGCTACGTTGTCTTCCAACAAAGTTTGTAGCTCACAAGGTGGTCTTGAAGATGACTATAAACACGGATGAGCTCAAGTTTGACAAACTTGTGGATATGCAAAAGAGATGGAGATAGACAATAGCTCAATCTCTACATCAAGAGGTGCGTTAAGGAGTATAACACTCGTGGCTGATGAATATGGTGACAAATTTCAGAGCTTTAGATACACCACATATATAAAGCAGAAACTCGCGTTGTTACATGCAAATTAATGTTGGACAAAAAGCTCAAATCCAAAGAACCAAACCGAATCCAATATAAAAAGGTAGTACCAAGCCCGAACTAAAATTAGTTAACTTTTCGAACGGGTTCAGAACTTTCGTATCTAAAAAACAGAATCAAACCCGTCCCGAACCAAAATATTCTGAGTATATATGAATCATTTTCATATATTTAAATATATTATTTATTTTTATATTTAATATCCAAAAGAATATCCAAAAATTGAAGTTGTCCAAAATATTTAAAATATATACAAATAGTCAATATTAAATATCTAAAATAGTTAAACAATACTGAACACACCAAAAGTACTTGCAATATCTATTGATTATCCATCTAAATATTTAGGTAAAACTAAATTTTATGTTAAATTTAGGTATTTTGGCGTATATTACATATTATTTTGTTTTATATTTTGAGAAATTAAAAATATGTATAATTTTAAAAATTTAACTGTTATAAAAATAAATTAAATGAGTCATTTCTGAATGTGTACATGGACGCCCACTCATAATATAAATCTATAGTTGCATAGTTGCATGTAAAGTTTAAATTACAAAAAAGTTATTACGAAATAACATATTTATATATATGTAGATTTCCCTTAATTTAATGAAATTTCTAGTGATATTTTTACATGTAAGATTAAATTCCTATAGTTTATATATTAATACACATTCATAGTGTATGGAAAGTTGTGTCCATTTTAAACCATAAAAAGATTTCATTAGATGTATACTTTAAATCTATAATGACAATTTTCATTTTAAATAGAAAGTTTATGAATTTGTTTTTATTTTGTAATGTAAACTGATATGAAAAGTTTCAACTATGTATCCGTTTATATTTCTTATAATAAAAAAGTTCATATATATTTAAACTTTTACCTTATTTTAAAATAATATAAAATGACTCTAAAATTTGAATGTTCAGAAGATGTAAAATATTCAAACTCTTTTTTTAAATCGACTGTTTCAAACTAAATTTTATTATTAGATACGTCTGACAATAAATTTGTCATAAATTTAGGTAAATATTTTTATTTATAATATATTTTGGATTGTTTGGAGACTAATATGAGTTGGTTCCTTTTTTCAGAATCGAATTAAATAATCAAAATTAAAAAACATTAACTAATCAAATTATAACAATTAATCATACAACTGACCTATGAATGACATGTAAACATGTTACTTAAATGACTTCTCAACTAATATATAAGAGGATTTTCAAGCTAAACTAATTTTTATATTAAATTTAGTTATTTTGGCATATATTATTCAAATTTAGATATTACATATTATTTTTGTTTTTATATATTGAGAAATTTAAATATATATATATATATATATATATATATATATATATAAACTTTAAATATTAAAATAATAATTTAAAAAGGTTATTTGAACCCGAACCAAACCTGTAAAGATTTGAATCAAACCCAAATCAAAATTTATAAACACATGAATGAGATGAAAATTTTAACCCCGAAAACTCAAAACTTAAATTGATTTGAATCGAATCTGAATGGGTACCTAAAAACCCACCCTTAATATAAATTCACAGTTGCTTTTAGATTTTAAATCACAAAAAAATATTAATAAAAAACATATTTTATGTATGTGAATTTCCATTAATTTAATGAATTTTTAGTAATATTTTCTATATAAGATTAAATTCATATAATTTATATATTAATACACATTCGTAGTGTATGGAAGGTTGTGTAAGTTTTAAACCCTAAAAAGATTTCACTAAATGTATACTTTAAATCAATGATCACAATTTTCATTTTAAATAGTAAGTTTATAAATTAATTTTTTTATTTTGTAATGTAAATTGATATAAAAAGTTTCAATTATATTGTTAACAATAACTTTTGGTCTTTTAAAAGTTGATGTAAGATAAATATGTAATTTTTTATATTTCCTATGATAATTTTTTTTCATATATATTTAAACTTTTACTTTGTGTTTAAATTAATATAACATGACTCTGAATTTTGAAAGTTCAAAAGAAAAAGATGTAAAATATTCAAACGCTTCTTTTTAAATTAAATATTCCAAACTAATTATTTTTATTATATGTATTTGAGAATAAAATTTTCATAAATTTAGGTAAATATTTTGATTGTTTGAAAACTTATATGAGTTGGTTTGCGGTTATTTTCTTTTTTTTTTTGTTATCGAATAAAATAAATCAACATTGAAAAACATCACCCAATCAAATTATATAACTAATCCAACAACTCACTTATAAATGACATGTGTACAAAAATAATTTAAATGACTTTTCAATTAATATATAGTGTGAGTTCTCAATTAATATATAGGAGGATGTGTATTTTTTAATGAATAAGACTAAATAAATTCATAATTATTATTAACTAAATAACGCATAAAATATTACTGTGGTTGGGTTGTTTCTTTAAAGTCTACTAGAGCTTGACTCGCATATTTGTTTTTACCTTTTATAAATAAATATTTATTTGCTTAAGTGATATATATTTTAAATTTTATCCTTTTAAATAATGTTTCCAACCATAATAAATTTAACAGTTTATATTAAGTTATTTTATTTTATCTTGTAAACCATGAATCGTATAATCCGTATTTTTGAATATGACTCGTATATCTATACAAATGTATTTTTATTTTGTACGGATCAAAATTTGTTGATAATGTATAATAAAATTGTTGTATATACTATTTAAAATATATGGTGCAATATATTTTATACTTTACAAAATTTATCATATTGAATTTACATTGGATTATTATTTATATAAAAATATATGTAACATAATATATTTGTCTAATATATAAATAATTATTTTATGTGATGACTTTAATTTTATTTATTACTAAAAATTATATAGCTTTTAAAAAATACTGTTTATTAACTATTTAAAGCTAATTTTATTAATTATTTCCAAACATTCATATATCTAAAATAGGAAAAGACAAAAAAATATTAAAAGCTAGGTTTATTAGTTATTGTTGCCATGATTTTTTAATTTGAATTTAATTTTGGAAATGTATTACTTAAATAAGAAAAGACAAAAAATCCTAAAAGTAAGTTAATTAATAATTTCTGTAGCGTATAATTTTATTTTAATAATATAGATTTTGTTAAATATAGCCAATAGAACTTTTTATTGTAGATGTATCGATGTAACTGTAAAAAATAATAATAATAAAGATACTAAAATCATACTTTTACAGACATATTTTTCTTATAGCATAAAAATATGGCTTTAATAAATAAAAGATTTACAACCATTTTAGTTTTTATTGTATCATTAAAAATTGACATAAAGTATGATTGGCAATTTTTAAAAAATGTAGATAAAAATTAAAGATAAAACAGATGTATTTGCAGGTCAACCAATCACCCCCAATATTTTTAGAACTTTGGGCCTAACACTAAAACCCACCAAAATGTACAACTTCCGGCCGCCGGCGATATATATTACTTGTATAAGTACCAGAGACGGAGAAGTAACTTCGTAATCTTCAAATCAAAAGCCACCCTTCTGATAAAGATGTCGGAAAACACCGAAGTGGAAGTGAAGAGAGTGTTCATAGGAGCAGGATGCAACAGAGTCGTTAATAACGTCTCTTGGGGAGCTTCTGGTCTTGTTTCCTTCGGTGCCCAAAACGCCGTTGCTATTTTCTGCCCTAAGGTCTCTCTCTCTCTTTCACTCATCCTTTTGTTCTTTCAAAAAGCAAGATGTGACATTTTTCTCTTGTTTTTTTTTTCAGACAGCCCAGATTCTTACAACGCTTCCAGGTCACAAAGCTCCTGTGAATTGCACTCATTGGTTACCCAGTTCCAAGTTTGCTTTCAAAGGTACTTACTTGCTGAACTATTTTTGTTTGGGATCTCTTTTGGAGTTTTTAGTCTGTTGGCATTGCAAAGGAAGAGACTTTTGATGTTGGAGGCTTTAATTTTTTCTTACATGACTTATATATTAGACCTGAGACTGTAGGATTCTTGAGTTATAGCTATCACTATTAGGCAATTCTTTAGTAACCTGTGAAGTAAATAGGTATTCAGATTTCTATTTATAGTCTCTATTTACCGGTGTGGTGGTTTAGCTGCTGTGAAAGATCAAAGATCACACTCTTATGGAGCATTTAACTATAAATTGTAGGAGGAAATCATCCAATGATTGATTAATCCCTTGAAATGATATGATTCTTCGCAGCCAAGCATTTGGACCGGCATTATCTGCTCTCAGGTGATACAGATGGTGTCATCATCCTTTGGGAGCTATTAACCAACAGTAACAATGTAAAGTTCCTTCAATCTGTCAACTGAGATTCCCTACGGTTTCTGTATTACCTCTGAACCCTTTTTAAATGTGTTCTGTTTGGTTTAAACAAAACAGTGGAGACATGTACTACAACTTCCACAGTCTCATAAGAAAGGTGTAACTTGCATCAACGCGTTTATGTGTTCTGAAACCGGTGCAATGTTTGCTTCTGGTTCTTCAGATGGAGTTGTGAATGTCTGGGATGTTTCTTTTCCATCACAGCCTAGTGGTACGCATAAAAGTTAAACAAAGTGTATGTCTTTTAAGCAGTATCTGAATTCACAGTATGTTATTTGTTGCAGAGGAATGTAAAGTTTCGTGTTTGGACTCTATCTCTGCTGACTCCAAAGCAATTATAACGCTTTCGTTAGCGGAGTTGCCTCAAAATCCTGGACGATTCACCCTCGCGATGGGTGGATTAGACAACAAAATCAAACTCTACTGTGGAGAAAGAACAGGGAAGTTTACTTCTGTCTGTGAGCTTAAAGGCCACACGGACTGGATCCGGAGTTTGGACTTTTCCTTACCGTTACACTCAACAGAAGAAACCACCAATAGTATTATGCTTGTGAGTTCTTCACAGGATAAAGTCATTAGAATCTGGAAGCTTGTGTTAGTAGGTGATGTTGGCTCCTGGCAAAGAGAAATCACTCTTGCTTCTTACATTGAAGGTCCAGTTTTTGTTTCAGGGAGGTTCACATATCAGATTTCAGTCGAGTCTGTTCTTATTGGACATGAAGATTGGGTCTATTCCGTGGAGTGGCAACCTCCAGTGGACCACCAACCGTTGAGCATTTTATCGGCTTCAATGGACAAAACGATGATGATATGGCGACCTGAGAAGAAAACGGGTGTGTGGGTGAATGTTGTGTGTGTAGGAGAGCTTAGTCACTGTGCTCTTGGTTTCTACGGTGGCCACTGGAGTCCAGATGGTGTGTCCATCCTGGCTCATGGATACGGTGGATCTTTTCATCTATGGAGAAATGTTTGTAGCAGCAAAGAGTCTGAGAACTGGCAGATGCAGAAAGTCCCTTCAGGTCATTTTGCTGCTGTGACTGACATCACGTGGGCTAGAACTGGCGAGTACTTGCTATCCGTGAGCCAAGATCAGGTCTGGCTTTGGGGTTGAGAGATGTTCAAATGATCCATTATATCAAATCTGTCAACTAATTGTACATAGGAAATGAGAAAAAGTTTACTTTACTGACGCTTCATTCTATTGCAGACCACCCGCGTGTTCTCGTCATGGAAGAGTGATGAGGAGGATGAGGATTGGCATGAACTGGCTCGTCCTCAGGTTCATGGTCATGACATTAATTGTGTGGCTATGGTTCAAGGTAAAGGCAACCACCGTTTTGTAAGTGGAGCAGAGGAGAAAGTTGTGAGAGTCTTCGAGGCTCCTCTATCTTTCTTGAAGACATTGAACCACACTTGTGCCGGAGGAGAAGGAAGCTTCCCTGAGGATTTACAAGCAGATGTGCAGGTCCTTGGCGCCAACATGTCTGCTCTTGGTTTATCACAGAAACCTATCTACTTACACTGTGAGTGATTGATCCAACTCCATGTCTAGCTTTTAACCAAATGCAATCTTGAGATTTCTCAGTAATTTTTCTTCTTCTGCAGCTTCTAGTGAACCGTTAGAGAGAAATGGCGGAGGAGAAGGTTTGGAGACATTTGAAACGGTTCCAGAGGCTGCTCCGGTGGAGTTGAAGGAGCCTCCAATAGAAGATCAGCTTGCATTTCATACTTTATGGCCTGAATCTCATAAACTCTATGGTCATGGTAATGAACTCTTTTCTCTCTGCTGTGACCACAGTGGAAGCCTTGTTGCTTCATCGTGTAAGGTAAGCTTATACGGGTTTCGGACTTGTTTGCTCTTGCTCCATCTCCTCTATCCATATTTGACCAAGCAGGAACCACAAACTTGTTCAGGCTCAGTCTGCAGCCATGGCAGAAATATGGCTATGGGAGGTTGGGACATGGAAAGCTGTTGGTCGTCTGCAATCTCACAGCTTGACAGTGACAAACTTGGAGTTCTCTTATGACGACACTCTGCTCTTGTCTGTCTCCAGAGATCGTCACTTCTCAGTGTTCTCTATCCAAAGAACAGGTAAAACCTTGAACTTGGATGCCTTGTATATACCTCGGTTTAGTCTTGAGTGTCCCTATAGTCATCCAAGTCTATGTATTTTTCTTCCTTGATCATCTCGGTTCAGACAATGGCGAGGTTAGTCACAAACTCATGGCAAAGGTTGAAGCACACAAGAGGATCATATGGGCATGTTCATGGAACCCATTTGGCCACCAGTTCGCAACTTCATCAAGAGACAAGACTGTGAAGATCTGGTTCATCGAGAAAGACTCTCGAGTCAAACAGGTTCTTGCCTTGCCTCAATTCGGGAGCAGTGTCACAGCCGTGGCTTGGACGGGACTAGACCAGAAGGAGAAGAGCGGGTGCATAGCGGTTGGGATGGAGAGTGGACTGATAGAGCTGTGGATCATAATGATTAAAGAAACAGAGGAAGGTACAACAGCAACAGCAGCTCTTGCTCTGAGGCTTGAACCGTTAATGTGTCATGTCTCGGCCGTGAACCGGTTAGCATGGAGACCAACCGAGAAATCCGAGAGTAACCAGAGCTTGCTGAGGTTAACTTCCTGTGGGGATGATAATTGTGTTAGAGTTTTTGACTTCAAGTTTTAAGCTACACAGAACACCTTGTATTGTATAAGATCATGGCTAAAACTCTCTTTCCCTATACTGTCATTTTACTGTTTATGCAAGTTTTGGGTAGCTAAGTTGAAACATGTTATCATACCAAAACTTTTTCATAGTTGTCCGGTTGATAAAAAAACACAATTAACTCTTCTTACTAATTGCAGAAAATATTATCAGATGTTAAAGTCTTCGCTTATGGGAGCCTGTTATGTTAAGAAAGAACGTGAGCTTAGGTGTGCGCCTTTTATCGGATACCCGAACCTAGGCCTGGGATTCTGACCCGAACCGATTGGACCGATCCGAACCGAACTGACAATAAGGGAGATCAGTTATTGTTCGGTTATTAGAGAGAAACCGATCGGCAAAGGTTTCAAAAAGAAACGGTTTTGACCTCGGTTCGGTTCGGTTTGCTATGACCGAATGGGTAACCGAAAATCTAACCTACTATATATACCTAATCTAAACTGCTTAACCTAATCGCCTCTCTTAATCTCTCTTCCTCAAAGACGATTCAATATCGAGCTTTGTATGATTCTCAGACCAGACCATCTTCTCTTCTTCTTTATATCATCTCAAGTCTCGACCACAAGGTGACAACTGACAAGGTTAGTTCTCATGTCTTCTCTTCTTTCTGATTTTGTGTGGTAATCGAAGTGGGGTTTTAAGTTTGTATGATCTAAAATGTTTATCTTCTGATTGTAGATGTCAGCTTGCGAAGATAATTATGAGTTCCTTGGAGAAGACATTCAAACAGAGGAGAATCAGGGAGGTGGAAAGAAACGATCTGCTTCTGAGAGGTCAAGCACTGATATGCCTCCTGTTGCAAAGAAAAAGCAAGTCCACAGAGCAGAAGTTTAGCAACATTTCATTCAAAGAGAAGATAATCCAAGCATCAGCAACTGCCATTATTGTGCCCAAGAGATAGGATGCGACTCCAAGAAGAGTGGAACAAGTGCAATGAAGAATCACATTGGTCGATGTAAGATGTTCAAACTCTACAAAGAATCTGGAACACAGCAGGTGTTAGGTGGAGATAGTATTGGTGTTTTGACAGCCATTAAATATGATGCGGCTTTGTTCAGGAGATCAGTGAACGAGATGATAGTGTTGAATGAGGAGCCATTCTCTTTTGTCAAATCTGAAGGGTTTAGGAGGTTCTGTCACAACGTCTTACCTATGTACACAGTTCACTGAAGAAGGACAGCAACAGAAGACATATTTAAAATGTTTATGAGGGAGAAAGCCAGCTTGAAGCAGTTGTTTAGTTTTGAGAAGCAGAGAGTCTCTCTTACCACAAATATTTGGGTGGATCCTACAACATCCTACAGCTACATGGTCGTCACAGCTCATTGGATTGATAAGAACTGGGATATGCAGAAGCGGATCATCAGTTTCAAGCCTGTCACAAGTCATAAATTAAGGTGACACTATTTCTGAGCATTTGAGTTTATGTCTCTCTGATTGGGGAATAGAGAAGGTCCTTCACAGTGACAGTAGACAATGCTAAGGCGAATGACAAGGCTCTACGCCTATTTACAGAAACTTGTAGGGAGATAGGCCCGAATGCATTAGTAAAGGATGGTGCATTGTTGCATATGCGTTGTTGTGCACATATTCTCAACTTGATAGTTAGGGATGGGTTATCTGAGGTCAAAGAGAGTGTAATGGCTATTAAAAATGCTGTGAAGTATGTGAGATCATCAGGTACAAGGTTGCAGTCATTTCAGTTGAGGGTGCTGACAGGAAAGGTTAGTAGAGGGAGCTTATCTTTGGACTGTATAACTCGTTGGAACTCCACCTATCTCATGTTGTCTGCTGCTTTGAAGTTCAATGTTGCTTTTGAGAAGCTCAAAGCCGAAGACATGTTGTATAATGATTATTTTATGGAGTTGGAGGAGAATGGACAGAAACGGGTTGGACCTCCTACTTCGGAAGGGTGGGAAGAGGTGCAAAGGTTAGTGAAGTTTCTGAAAATCTTCTTTGGTTGCACCTTAGAGTTCTCAGCATCCAAGACAGTCACGTCTACCATTTGTTACAATGAGATTGTGATAATCGAAAGGAACTTGATTTCACTGAGCAATAGCAAGGATGGGGTTCTACAGATTCAAGAAAGGAGATGAGAAAGAAAATTGAGAAGTACTGGGATGGGCTTCTTAATATGAACCCACTGGTCATCATTGCAAGTGTGTTCAATCCAAGGAACAAGATGCAGTTTGCTTATATCTGTTTTGATAAGTTGTATGGTAAGGATAGTCTTGAGAGTGGTCATCTCAGAACCTCAATAAGAGCACTGATGAAATCGTTGTATGAGGAGTATGTGAGTAAGCTTGTCCCTCAATCTCAAGGTGATACTCACAGCAGTATGGTCGATCATGGGGAAGGTGAAGTTGGCAACATGTTTGATATTTCTGATGACGATGATGAGGACTATGAGAGAAGAGATTCTTTGTATTCAGAGATGGTTTCGGAGACAGCAAATGAAGAATCCAATAGTGAGCTCGACATCTACTTGATGGAAAACCCGTACCAAGAGCCTCAAACAATTTCAAGTTGGACTACAATGTGTTATCTTGGTGGAGGAAGAATTCTTGTAAGTTTCCAGTCTTGTCTGAACTAGCAAAAGATGTGCTAGCTATTCAAGTCTCATCTGTTGCTTCTCAGTCGGCATTCAGTACAAGTGGTAGGATTTTAGATCCTTTTCGTAGTTGTCTGACTCCATACATGATTGAAGCTCTTGTATGCACACAACGGTGGCTTCGAAACAACATCCAGGCTGAGAAGCTTGCAAGCTTGGTTCAGATGTTTGAAGAGCTGGATTTTCATGAATCATTAGGTAATCATCTTAACTATTTTCTTTAAATATTTTTATGTTCACAGACCTAAGTTCCTAACTGCCTTTGACATTATGTAGAGTCTTTACAAATTCCAGGTGAATCTGATCATTAGAGGTATTCTGTTGTTCTCTCTGATTTTTATTGTTTCTTCTTGTTCTTTTCTCGGTTATTGTTGATGTTCTTCATAAACTTGTAGGTTGGAGTGCCTAGGAAGTAGGAAGACTCTTACTCAAAACAGACTTAGCCTATCTCTCTATTTTGGACAAAATCCTTTTTGAACTTTGAATCTATGTATCTTTCAAAGTGTGATCTTTGCAAAAGAGATATAGATTCAGATTGTTGTCTTCTTTTTATGTGTGTTTGATGCTTGAGAGAGATATATAATCGATTATAAGTTGGTTTTGAGGTTGGATTTTTTTTTCTGTTGTTGATTGCTTGATTAATTGAGGAAGCAGGTGAAACAGATTCAAAACTGTAAAAACCGCAGATAACCGATACCCGGTTCGAACCGAAATTACCCGAATGACCTGTATATATATTTTTTAATATATTTTCGGTTCAATCAGAATTTTATTAAAATCCAGAATTAACCAATATCTGAACCGACCTGAACCGATTATAAATTCGGTTATCTTCGGAAATAGTTTCCAAAAATCTGGTTAACCGAAAACCGAATAATCGGTTCAGTTCGGTTTTGGAAAACCGGAATTGCAGGGCTACCTGAACCCGATTCCAAAAATTCGAACCTGATCCGATCTAAAATATTCGAATATATATTGAGTTTGAGAAAATTATATATCGGAATCCAATCAGATAATATCCAAAATATATATTAACCACAAATTTTTAATAGATTAGACTCGTTCATTTTCTTTTCATAGTTCATACTAAACCTAACTTTCTCTCCCTTGTGGACTGAGTGAATCTATTTTTAAGTTCTTCACACCTTTCTCATCTTTGATATTTGATGTTCCTTTCTTTGGTTAACAACATATTTTGTTGTTGTTCATACTAAACCTAACTTTCTCTCCGTTGTGGACTTAGTGGATCTATTTTTAAGTTCTTCACACCTTTCTCATCTTTGATATTTGATGTTCCTCTCTTTGGTTAACAACATATTTTGTTATTATTTTTTTCTTCAGATATTATATTTGTTTTATATTATAACATACATTTTTTTTTGAATCATTAGCTATGTTCATCTCAATCTTATTTTAAAGTAATTTTAAATAACCGAATTTGATTGAATTATCTAAACCCGAACTACATATACCCGAAAATATCTGAATGAGTTCTATATCTCTATATACCCAGAAATCCGAATGCCCACCCCTATGTGTGCTAATGGGTTTTGAGATCCTGCTCCTTGATGAAAATGTACGCTCATATTCTTTCCCACAGTAGTTGTGTTCATACGGCCTCAAAGCTATCACTAATGTGATTAATCGATTGCATAAATCCACTCAAAAGAGAAAGACAATGCCATCTCATGTAGATTTTGTACAGAATCTCGCCAACTATTTTAAAAATTTCGACAACTAAAACTAGATGTGTTAAACATTGCTACTATGCAGAAACTGTCAAAGGTAGTTGAGTCTAGTGACTAAAGTCGACAAGTCTTTCTGCGTCTGAAAATGCCCCACAGGTACTCCTTTGAGCGAAACTCTGCAGACAGAAAACTCAGCCTTCTTAGCTTTAACGACTTCAAGCAAATAATAATAAATGAACAAGTGAAAGTATTGTAATAGATAAAAAGAAACTTATAGACTTACTCCAGCAAGGCAGCGGTAACTGATAAGAGGTGAAAAGTAGAAGTTCCACATCGTCAAGCAAGCATCTCATCCCCAAATCTTTCTTCTTCATTTCATCAAGAAGGGAATAGTAAACATTGTCACCGTTACTGGAAAACAGAAAAGGCAAGTAAGGTCGACACACTTTACAACATATGCATAGGGTTAAAAGTCAGTGAGACATTGTTCTAGTGTGTATATATATATACAAACCTATCAGGGGAAGGGAAGAAATAAAGCGCGATACTCTGATCTGTAGGTGGTCCGTTCTTCAGAAAGCTCGGCGGCCATATTTCCAACCTAGGAAACATCTCAGCAGATAGGCGAGTGCGTAGTGAACCTGCCTTCTCATAGACTTTATCGCACGCTAAGGTTGATAAATGAGCAACAAGTCCATGAATGCTACAAATGTTTCCTTGTTTTACAGTTACCGAGCCTCTAGATATTATTAACAAAAACAGAAGATCAGAACTCAAGTGATGATACTAACGATTGAAAATAGAGAGGAATGTGTTTACTTTACCTCCATACCGGTGCACAGATTGGTTGCGCTCTATCATTATTCAGTGCTGGCAGCACCTTGTTTGTATGAGGCATATTTGATTCAGCTTCTTTGCAAGAACTGTTATTAGCAGGTAACTCCATAATTTCACTAGTTACTTGTATCTTGCCAGAACTTAATCTTCTCTTTTTGCTGGTGGTACAAGAGTTGTGATCTGGCACATTAGATGAATTACCACCTTCAGAGACGGATGCTCCATTTGTCTCTAAACCAGCCAATTCATGAGGTTTCCTGCTAGCTGAGCTTTCTTGTGCCTTTGCCGGTTCAACATTGTTTTTATCATTGCCCACATTGTCTTTACTGTGATTGCTGCTATCTTCGTTCGCCTTCTTCTTCTTCTTCTTCTTTTTCTCACTCTTCTCAAGGACAGATATTGCATTCCTTACTGAACCAATCAATTCATCAGATTCTCTGCTAACTGGTGTTTTGAGCTTCTTAGACTCCTTCATAGGTTCAACACTGGTAGTATCCTGATGCCAACAGTCCACAGCCTTTAGAACCGGTGAGGTGTGATTGCTGCTGCTTTCTTCGTTCCTCTTCTTTTTCTTCTTCTTTTTCGCACTCTTCTCGAAAACGGATCCTTGATTTCCTACTAAAACATTCAATTCCTCAGATTCTTTGCTATCTGAGCATTTACGCTTCTTAGACTCCTTCATAGGTTCAACACTAGTAGTAGCCTGGAGCTCATGGCCCTCATCAGGCTCTAGAACAGGCGAGATGTGATTGCTGCCTTCTTCGTTCTTCTTCTCTTCTCCCTTGTCTGTCTTCTTCTTCTTCTTCTTCTTCTTTTTCTTTTTCTTTTTCTTTCCACTCTCAGATAATTCATTCCTTCCTAAACCAACCAATTCATCAGATTTATTATTCTCTGAGCCAT
Organism: Sinapis alba; assembly: GCA_012274485.2. NCBI lineage: Eukaryota > Viridiplantae > Streptophyta > Magnoliopsida > Brassicales > Brassicaceae > Sinapis > Sinapis alba. The sequence continues at coordinate 19,159 of MU106411.1, read as the reverse complement.
CTTGCTTCTTAGACACCTCCACGGTCTCAACAATGGTGGCATCTGGCAGGAAGTGAGTAACGATCCTTCTTTTCTTCTTCTTCTTTTCGTTCTGCAAGACAGATGCTAGTAAACCAGTTAACTCGTTAGAGTTGGTGCTTATTGTCCCAGTCTCCTCCACTGTTGGTGGTGGTGAAGAAGACACCTCAAGATTGCTAGTATCTTCAAGCTCGACTTGTCTGGAATCAGAGGCAGTGTCACTCTCATCACAGTCGGAACAGAACCAAGTTACGTACCCATCTATAGGAACCGGTGTTATACCACAACAATAGCTGCAAAAAAAAACAGAATTCTAAATCACAAACACCACAGGGGACAGATAGATAGATACACTCACCGATGCACAGCCCCAAGTTTACAAGAGTCACAGAAAATGAGTGCTTCTACCCAACCTTCGCCCCCACAAATCTCACAAACATTCGCCTGACACCAAAAAAAAAAAAAAAAAAAAAAAAGATCAAAACTTTAAAGCCAAATCTCGTGTGAAAAATCAGCATGAGGGTAAGGAAATGAATTCGCAAACACCAAAAAGACATAACCACAGTCGAATGAGCGAGAAAGTTACCATTGTTTACTTGAAAAATTCAGATTCTTTCGCTGATTCGAGAGAGGATTAGGGTTTAGTTGTCGTAATCGTTAGGTTGTGTAACTCGCCATGATGATGGGACAAAGGGGAAGTCGAAGAGAGTTCCGTTAATGGAAAGCAGAACTCAGATTTCACTGTCACTTTGTTAAAATTTTGGGTCTGGTAGTAGAACAATCGCAATTTTGCAATTTAGGGTGTACCGATATTTCCCAAGTATTTATCAGGAAGTGATTTGAAATAAATATATTGTTTCCAGATATTTTAATTGGGCCTCACAATATTCAAATTCATAGCCTGGTAATGGGTTTGGGCTATACATATTGGGTGAGTAGTGGGTTTGTATTAAACTTGGGCCAGCCGTTCAATTGTGATCCGACACGCTACCTTTGCAGTAAATATCCTGTTACCATCCGCAAACGCAACAATTTTCAAACGCCTGTCATACAAAACGCTTAATTTGCAACCATCTGCACCTACAACCATTGCGTTTGAACCTGTCGGCCCGTAGTGTATCGATTACTCGACCATTAAATCTACTCATCGTCTGAGATTTATTTTGTTTTTTAAATATTTACTTTTATTAGTCTTCTCCAAAATAGCATCAAAAAGATATTACAATTATTGAGTCGAAACAAAAATCGGTACAATATAATCTGATAGCTAAGCTTCAGAAAGATAACACAATCAAAATACTTTTCACTATCCCCAAATCAGACTTGTTCTTCACTACTACATTAGGTAAAGAGCTATGCATCCCAATTCTCATACACTGCCGAATGTGCTACAGCTCTTAAATTTGAATGTGAGAACAAGGATTGGACGAAACCGTATCTGAGCACGACTATGAATCCAACTCCAAGATGCATTCACAAATGAGAAATTTGGATGGAGCTAAGCCACCTTGCTGAGAGAGGAAAGGGAACCTGCAACCAAAGAAAACGATCGCTCCTACAAAGGATAGTCAAGAGACAATGTCCGTACTCAGATGGAGAGGTCCAAAATGTGTTGTCACAAAGATAAGTTAGAGGCTTCGATGACTGCTGAAACCTGTCAAAAACTCCATACATTTAGCCACTTAGAACAAGCAACGATTCTTCAGATACCACACACAGTCATCAGTGACAGAACAATGGCAAAGAACTAACTACAAACGAACCCGAACGAACCCTAACCAAAAGAGTGATAACTCCGTCAAGGTCTCCCTACCAGACATGACCTGAACCGGACAAAGATTGCAGCAGTTCTCGGAAGAGACAACACCAAAGCACCAAAGCACCAAACACCTCTACGCGCCAACCAAAACCAAGAAGCCACACACGCTACTGGACACGGCCAAAATTAAGGAGCTAAACCTATGTGCACCTTGATGGAGACGACCACTAGAGTAAAACAAATCATTAATCAAATACTTTTATATATAATTTATGTAAATTAATATTAATTAAATATATACTTTTTAAAAAAATATTTTATTTTCAAACTATATATTTTGGAATAACATTATTTAGAATTAATGGAGAAATCAATTTGATTCAATTCTTGACAGTTATCAAGAACACGTGATAGATACTTGAAAACGAGATGTTGACCCGTGCACCCATGCAAATATTTGTTTCAATTTTTATATATTAATATTTAATGGTAAATAAATTAACAGTAACCATATGACAAATGGTAAACTTACTCGTTTCAAAATCAATAATTGTATAATTTGCATTTACAATTATTTTTTTCAAATTGTCATTTATATATTTCTTTTCTTTAAAACATGACTTTGACCAGTACATTGTTTTTCTAGAGCTTGATCCGCGTATTCGTAGACATATTTTTCATATTTAATTTATGTAAAAAATTTCTTAAATATATTATTTATAATTTAAAATATAAATTAGGTTAGTTTTTATTAATCTAAAAATATACCTCAAAATATGAAATTGATTCTAATCTTCTATAGTTTAAATATATTTCATTTTAAATTTATTTAAACACTAATTTATTTGTTTATGCATTATTTTATGTATCTTTAAAATCAATGAATACATATTACTTCTTATATTTAACGTATTTGTTTTTGGATTTCATACATGATAAATAAGATAAAGTTAGTTTGTTATTATTTTAAAATTTGCAAAATAAATTCCAAAATATATAAATACATACATTATTATACTAATTAAATTAAAAGAGGGTGATTAGTTAAATATAAATGGGTTAGATTTATTGATCTGAATTTTTTTTATGATTTTAAATATAAATTGTATTATATTTTATTAATCTGAAAATCTATATAAAATCTGAAAATTGATTCTAATCTTCTATAGTTTAAGTACATTTCATTTTAAAATTTATTTAAACATTATTTTATTCATTTTAATTATTTTATATATATTTAAATAATATATATATATATATATATATATATATATATATATATATATATATATATTATTCTCATATTTTACATATTTTTCAATTTCATACTTGATATATATATATATATATTAGATAAAGTTAGTTTGTTATTATTTTAAAATAATACAAAAAGTCCAAAAACTTATATACGTATATTATTTTACTAATTAAATTAGAAAAGTTTAATTAATTAATTAAATATAAGGGTTAGATTTAGTGATCTGGAAATTTTGATGATTAAAATATCTTTCAAAGTATTCCATGCCCATTTATTAATCTGATCATTTGTTTTTGATATACCAATTAAGTAATCTTTTGTAATTTAGAAATGAAATATTGCAATCTCCTAAATTTATTTGGTAGATAAATATTGGGCAATTTAGTAATACACATAATTTTTTTATGGAAATTGTTATTTATATCTTTTGTAAATTTCCTTATTCATAATAAATCCAAAAGACGATCATATAAAACAGAGCACTCTTCCCGTTTAGGGGACATCCGACAAGAACAGAGTACTCTGCTATCACTCAGAAAGACTGGACACTACTTATCAAGCTCTCAGCCTCCACATTCTCCACATCCTCGACATGACCGTCGCTTCTGCAGCCATCCAGCGATGTGAGCTCCCAAGCCCTTTCCGCCTCAAGTTCCCAATCAGTCCTATACATCACCACCATCATACAAATCACACAAGTTATCTGCGCAGCGAGCATTCCGTACCAAAGTCCCTTTAATCCAAACCCAAACCGAAACGCCATAACATATGCAACAGACAAACCAACCACATAAAACGCCCCTGCATTAATCAAAGCTCCCTTCCACGGTCTCGCAGACCCTTTGAGAACGCCACATACCGTCGTCTGAGGACAGTTTCCTAGCTCGCAAAGGGAAACTATGGGAAGAACCATGGAAGTTAACTCGATGACGTCTTCATCACTTGTGAAAAACGATGCCCATACGTTTCTGACAGAGTAGGTGACTGTGAGAGCAAGGATCCCGAGGAGAAAGCTGAGACAGAGTCCGACACTGGCTGCTCTTCTCGCTGCATGTGGCCGGTTCGAACCAAGCTCGTTTCCGACCCGAGTGGAGACTGCAGAGTTCAATGAATGAGGGAAAATGTAAACAAGAGATGTGATTTGAATGATAATTCCCATTGAAGCAACAGCTACTTGAGGATTTTCAAGACGCCCACAAATCAAAATCATTATCTCATAGCACCAAAACTCGAGACAAACCATTCCAACACTCGGTATCGCGAGACCACGCAGCTTCTTCCATTCTCTCACACTATCTTCATATGACTCCTCTCTATCCTCCTCCTCCTCCTCGTCGTTGCTACCTAGTTTTTTTTCTTTGATGTAGATGAAGAGAAAGGCGACAAGGATATAGTTTGACACAGCACTACTCATAGCGACACCTTTAACCTCTAAACCAAGGTAAGACACGAAGAGGAGCATGATCAGAAAGTGGAGAACACTCGCCAATGCTGTCCAGAGTAATAGAGGCATAGTCTTTGACTGAGTCTTGAGATAAGCTTTTAATGGTTGTAAGATAGATTGAGCGGGGAGATCTAGAGCAGTGTAAAGCAGAAAGGTGTGTGCTATGGACGCAAGCTCCTTGTCCTGTTTCAACATTGTCAGAGTCCTCTTGATGTTTATCCAGACAAGAAAAACGGGGATTGATGTGAAGATTAGGAGGATCATTCCTCGCCGGATGCTTGCCCGAAAAAGGTTATAGCGTTTTGCGCCTATGGCTTGTGAGCATATAGTTTCGACCCCCGCGGTCAAGCCGGAGAAGAGAGAGTAAGCGGTAATGTTGGCGGATGCAAGGGCAAGGGAGCAGCCAGCGAGAAGGGGAGAATGAAGACGGCCAAGGAAACACATAGAGAATAAGGAGCGAAGGTAAGAGACACCACTTGTCATTACCAATGGAAAAAATATTTTGGCGATCAGAATTGCTTCAGTTGTGAAGTCATTTTTAAGTAAATGCATTTTCTCGCGAAGAGACATTCTTTGGACTAAGGGTATTGTAACTTCCTCACTGACATGATTTGGTTCAGACATTCTTTTTTTTTTTAAATATATGATAGAAGAGAGGAGAACTTTTAGGTGTGAGAAAAGGTACTCACATGCATTGCCTTTATATAGTGAAAATGTCATTGGGTTCTAACATTATTTTTGTTCCAGATTTCACCATCCTTATTATTAGTCAACAATTATCATAAATTAGTTTCGTATAAATATATATACACGTGTGATTTAGATTTGAATATGTACACACGCTTTTGGTTCTCGTTCAATCCATAATGACACCTGGAAAGCATTCATACGAACAATAGATTTTCAGCTTCATATGGTAAGTTGTCTGCCGATATACTTTATTTCCTTGCTTAACTATTTTTATTCAAGTTTGACCTCATACATATATTATCTCTGACTCCGTATACATATGCATCTAATATGAATTCATACATATAATCCGCTAAATATGCACAAACATATAATTAACAAGATTTGGATCCAATACATGCGATTTTTACTCAGTTCGAATCAATATAGTGACACGTATAAAAGATATATACATGTATGATTTATATTTGAATTTGTAGACACATTTTCAGTTCTCTTTCAATCTATTATGACACGTGAAAAGCATTCATACGAAAAACAACAAAAAATTTAGCTTCAAATGGTAATTTTTCCGAGGATATACTTTATTTTCTTGCTTTACTAGTTTCCTTCCGGTTTGACCTCATACAATTATTTTGAATTCGTATGTATAATCCGCTTAAATATTACGCGGTCTGAATCAGTATAGTGACATGTGTTACCTTTCGTATAAGTAGTAGATTTTCAGCTCTAAAGGGTAAATATTTTGAGGACATATATTATTTCCTATTTTCAGTATTCAGTTTCAGTTCATGCAATGTATTCTGTTTGAAATTGTAAAAATATGTAATTATTTGTATTTGAACTTATACATATTCTGCCTAAACAATGACAATGAATTTTATTAAGAATTTAAAAATCCGCTAACCAATAACAATGGACTCTGCAAATTGTAAAAATCTTTAGAAATTTGTCTCCCAATAAACCCTTTTAATTTGGATACACATTAATTGTCACTCGCAAAGTTTCCATAAATTTGATGTAAAAGTAACATATGAATATTTAGTAATAACAAATGCTTGTGATTTATATATTAATTATCACATTAACTTCTCCAAAACATATTATGCATCTTTTCGGCCTCTTCTAATTTCTCTTATTATTATCCAACTTAACATGCATTGTTAATGCCTTCCTAATTTTCTTACATATTTGTTACCAAAATATTTATTTATCTCTCTAAATATTAACACAAACTATACAATCAATGAACTAAAAACTCATCTTAGATTTTTTTTCAATTATCATTTCACCTTATTCATTATATTATGATATATTTGACTTAAATGCAAAAAAAAAAAATTAAATCAAATTTATCACATGTTCTGTTAAATATAATTGTTCTAATCTTCAAAGCCTAATAATTTATAAAGCTTATATGGACATTATAAGACATTAATAATTATTATAATACTTTATATACAAATACAATACTTTCTATACGAATTTGAAATAATCATATCAATTTCTATAAATTTTTTTCTATTCATTATTTTATGTATTATATAAGTATAAAAATAATTGATCAAATATTATTACACTTTCCATAATTTTAAAAATTAGTTACACTTATGATATTAATTAGTTCTAGACTTACATTTATTTAAGCTCTAATTAAATAATTAAAAAATTATAAGAAAATTTTGTGCATTATATTATGTAATTTATAAATATATATATATATATATATATATATATATATATATATAAATTGATCAAACGTTATTAATCTGTATATAATTTTAACAATTAGTTACCATAAACCATTATTTATAATATAAATTGATCAAATGTTATTACTCTAGACTTATATTTTATTTTAAATCTTAATTAAAATAAATAAAACTAAAAATTGTCGACCAACCAAATTGTAACAATTTTTTAAGACTTCATAAATGATAACAAAAGTCACTTAACTGACTTATCGTTAATATATAATTTCTATTTTATTTTTTTAATTTTTTATAAGCTTATAAATAAATTAAAACTATAATAAAATAATTTTGTACGCCATGATAGATAATTTAATTAATGATTTTATTTTTTATAAATGGTTTATAAAACATATATGGACACTATAAGATATTAATAATTATTATAATACTTTATATACAAATATAATGTTCCATATAATAATATGAAATCATTATATCGATTTCTATAAATTGTTTTATATTAACTATTTTATGTAGTATATAATTATAAAAATATCAAACATTATTAAATTTTCTATAATTTTGATAATTAGTTACCATAAATTAGTATTTGTAATATCATTTAGATTATTTGGCAAGTGATAATAATTAACTGCAGACTTTTCTTTAGTTTAGAACTAATTAAAATAATTAAAAATTGAAAATCTCTCAACCAATCAAATTATAATATTTTTTTAAAAAACCTCTCTATAATTGAAACCTAAGTAAAAGTCATTTAAGTGACTTCTCATTTAATATATTGGAGGATGTCATTACTTCTGTTTCAAAATTGCTTGTTTTATTCATACATCTTCATCTTCATCACTTATTTACGAAATTGTCATTGTCAACAATACACCAACCACCATTAACAACCAAAATCGAACACTAAATACACCTCAAAATGAACATCTATATCTTCATAGAGAGAGTTACATTGTAAGATACATTATGAATTTTGTTTACCTTGAGAGACACAATATCAATTTAAGACACTTTATGGTGTCACCTGTATTTTTTAGTACCCAAATACCCCTAGCTTTGTGAACTGCAAAGAATGTCTCTTTTAAGGATGCAACAATAATGTGAAGGAAGATGCTTCTTGCAACTAGGTGTTAATTCAGTGAAATAGTCCAGTTACAATAAATGATAAAGTATTAAACAACATGGATGTGGTATTGTGGACAGAGCGCATGTGGATGTGGTTGTCTTGGACTTGAGAGGTGTACATGGTGATGTTGTAGAGGTGTAGATGATGATATTATGGACAATAGACACGTGGATGTAGTTTTTAGCAAAAAGCAAGGTGTGGATGGTGATGTTGTGGATAGTGGACATATGTATGGTGTGAATGTAGGTGTGGATAGTGATGTTGTGGAAAGTGGAATAGAAGTGCGCTTATCAGCCGAGTTTATCTCCTACCTTTGACGCAAACACAGATCCTTCAATTTCTCAACCTGCAAAAAATTAGAGATGTTAGAGATTAGAGAGAGATCAGATCTAACACAATATATATGTTTACATAAAGAAATCAAACCTGGCCACCAACGATGGCTACGTCTGGGAGAGGTTTCCAAAGCGACATTCCTTCGCTGCCGTGATCTCCGAGAACAGTGCAAGCTCTCTTTATTTTGTTAATCAAACCTATCAGACTTTTCATCTTTGCCATTAGGGGTGGGCATATTATCCGTAACCCGAAAACCGAACCGAAACCGAACCGAAAAAACCGAGACCGAAACCGAATTAAAAAATCCAAAAACCCGAACGGTTCCTATATTTCTAAACCCAAAAACCCGAAACCGAACCGGGACCGAACCGAAAACCGAACGGGTACCCGAATATTTTGAATATATTTAATTTTTTAATTATTTTTAATTTTAATTTATAGAAAATATAATTTATAAATAAAAAAATTCAAAAAAAATCCAAATTACCCGAATTACCCGAATAACCCGAATATTTTTTGGGTTTTTTCGGGTTTAACATAAGTTTTGGGATTTTTTTTGGTTTTTGGGGCTTTAAACCCGAACCAAACCCGAATTATTTTTAATTCGGTTCCACTTTGGGTTTTATAAAAAAATAGAAACCCGACCCGAACCCGACATTATCCGAACCGAACCGATCCGAAAAATATCCGGTTCCTAAACGGTTCCTAAACTCCCCAACCCGAATAACCCGAAAACCGAACAAACCGAACCGACCCGAACCGAAAACCCGAATGCCCAGCACTATTTGCCATGTTTCCTCGAACAGATCAAAGAACCTCTCACAGATCTGAGCTCAGCCATGGCGGATCCCGAGCTCACTCACGGTGAATCTCCAGCGCATCCACTCTGTAACTCCACCGCAGCTTTTAAAAGCTCACCTATGGCAGATTCCGAGTTCATCCACCGAAAGATCGAAATCGGAGAATAGAAATGGAGAAGATGTCATTCTTGGGAGATGTAAGAAATTTGAAAGATGAATGAAAGAGGAAGAGTCCCGACTTTGGTTTTCAGAGAAAAAGGAGGAAGGATAAAGTATTTTAGAAAAAATGGATTTTTTAAAAAGGAATTTAGTTGAAGTAAAGCAAATATATGAGTGTAATTAGAAACATGTTTAGTTGGAGTTAGTTTAGTAAAACTAACATAAGAAAGTGCCGTGCTATGTGTTTGTTAGTGTAATAAAGAACTAGGAATGTGTCTCCTATATATATATATGTTAAATATTATATATGAAACTATATCATAATATATTTTACATTTGGCCGTAAACAACAAATGATTGTTTTGTGGAGTTAAATTTTTTTTGATTGATTAGTGTTTGATTGATTTTGTGAATCAATTCACAATCTTGGTTTCCATATATTCCAAAAGGTGTGTAGAACTGAAAAATCAATTCGCATATTTTGGGTTAAATTTGTGGCATCAATTTTGGTATCAGTTTTTGAATCAATTCATAATCTTTATTTATTGATTTTTTAAACGTATCATATAATTTTCGTCAATTAGGTTCATATAAAAAGAAAGGTAGAGTGGGAATTGATTTTTACTTGCCTTGATTTATTAGCATTCGATAGTTAAGGTAAATTTAAGCCGAAAATTGGAGCGCAAGTTATGGAATACTCCCTTCGTTTCTAAAAGATGTATGTTTTAAGTTTTTCACACTTATTAAGAAAAACATAAAATGTAGTTACCAATGCATTGTTTTTCTTAATGAACTATTCTCCATATTTTTTAACCAATAAAATTTTAATAAATGCAATTATATTTTTGAAATGTACAATTTATCATTAATTAATGTATTGAAAACATAAAAAATATATCTTTTTGAAACGAAGGTTTTTTCCAGAACGTGGATCTTTTAGAAACGGAAGGAGTATTAATTAGTGAAAAAAAAATTATGACGATTTCACAAAGCCGATTAACCATAAACTTCTTCCATGATGTATATAAATATGGTGCCGAAAGCACATCTCCTTACCACACTCTACTTCTCAAATCATCATTACCAAAACATTCTTGCAAGCAAAACACTCATGGCAGACTTTACTCCATAGCCGATTGAAACCTTTTAAGACAATGTGGAGAGTGATGGTGAGCATTATTCTATTGTGGAAGCAATATTTTACTGTTGGTGGCCTAACCATTGATTCTTTGTTATTATCTTTCTATACATATTGGGTGAGTAGTGGGTTTGTTTTAAACTTGGGCCAGCCGTTCAATTGTGATCCGACGCGCTACCTTTGCAGTAAATATCTTGTTACCATCCGCAAACGCAACAATTTTCAAACGTCTGTCATACAAAACGCTTAATCCACAACCATCTGCACCTACAACCATTGCGTTTGAACCAGTCGGCCCATAATGTCACCAATACAAGTTTGATTCGCCATGATCATCTACAGTGTAGCGATTACTTGACCATTAAATCTACTAAGCGTCTGAGATTTTTTTTTTGTTTTCTTTTTAATATTTATTTTTATTAGTCTTCTCCAAAAGAACATCAAAAACACATTATAATTATTGAGTCGAAACAAAAAATCAGTACAATATAATCTGATAGCTAAGCTTCAGAAAGATGACACAATCAAAATACTTTTCAATATCCCCACATCAGACTTGTTCTTCACTACTTCATCAGGTAAAGAGCTATGCATCCCAATTCTCATACACTGCCGAATGTGCTACAGCTCTTAAATTTGAATGGGAGAACAAGGATCGGAAGAAACAGTACTTGAGCACGACTACGAATCCAACTCCAAGACGCATTCACAAATGATAAATTTTTGGATGGAGGCTAAGCCACCTTGCTGAGAGGGGAAAGGGAACCTGCAACCAAAGAAAACGATCGCTCCTACCAAGGATAGTCAAGAGACAATGTCCGTACTGAGATGGAGAGGTCCAAAATGTGCTGTCACAAAGATAAGTTAGAGGCTTCGGTGACCGCTGAAACCTGTCAAAAATCCATACATTTAGCCACTTAGAACAAGCGATGATTCTTCAGATACCACACACAGTCATCAGTGACAGAACAATGGCAAAGAACTAACTACGAACGAACCCGAACGAATCCGAACCAAAAGAGTGCTAACTCCGTCAAGGTCTCCCTACCAGACATGACCTGAACGAGACAAAGATTGCAGCAGTTCTCGGAAGAGACAATGCCAAAGCACCAAACACCTCTACGCGCCAACCAAAACCAAGAAGCCACACACGCCACTAGACACTGCCAAAATTAAGGAGCTAAACCAAAGTGCACCTTGATGGAGACGACCACTAGAGTAAAACAAATCATTAATCAAATACTTTTATATATAATTTATGTAAATTAATATTAATTAAATATATACTTTTTAAAAAAATATTTTATTTTCAAATTATATATTTTGGAATAACATTATTTAGAATTAATGGAGAAATCAATTTGATTCAATTCTTGACAGTTATCAAGAACATGTGATAGATACTTGAAAACGAGATGTTGACCCGTGCACCCATACAAATATTTGTTTCAATTTTTATACATTAATTTAATGGTAAATAAATTAACAATAACCATATGACAAATGGTAAACTTACTCGTTTCAAAATCAATAATTGTATAATTTGCATTTACAATTATTTTTTTCAAATTGTCATTTATATATTTCTTTTCTTTAAAACATGACTTTGACCAGTACATTGTTTTTCTAGAGTTTGATCCGCGTATTCGTACATATATTTTTCATATTTAATTTATGTAACAAATTTCTTAAATATATTATTTATAATTTAAAATATAAATTAGGTTAGTTTTTATTAATCTAAAAATATACCTCAAAATATGAAATTGATTCTAATCTTCTATAGTTTAAATACATTTCATTTTAAATTTATTTAAACACTAATTTATTTGTTTATGCATTATTTTATGTATCTTTAAAATAAATGAATACATATTACTTCTTATATTTAACGTATTTGTTTTTGGATTTCATACATGATAAATAAGATAAAGTTAGTTTGTTATTATTTTAAAATTTACAAAATAAATTCCAAAATATATAAATACATACATTATTATACTAATTAAATTAAAAGAGGGTGATTAGTTAAATATAAATGGGTTAG
>MU106410.1:219694-239788 GCA_012274485.2 Sinapis alba | reverse complement strand
TGTTTGGACATATGGCAAGTTCTTCAAGCTTCTAATCAAACCAGGATGAATAACTATGTAAGACAGTTTATTTGGAACCATCATTCAGTGGAGGGTATCCATGAGGTTGAATAAATCCATAAGGAGTTATGTTTAAGAAGTTATTCCACTTTTTAATCAGGATATCCATGTTTAGCTTGTTTGGACATATGGCAAGTTCTTAGAGCTCCTAATAAAACCAGGATGAATCACTATGTAAGAAGATTGATTTGGAACCATTATTCAGTGGAGAGTTCCCATGAAGTAGTATAAATCCCAAAGGAGTTATGTTTAAGAAGTTATTCCACTTTCTAATCAGGACATCCATGTTTAGCCTGTTTGGACATATGGCAAGTTGTTCAAGCTTCTGATTAAGCCAGGATGAATCACTATGTAAAAACTTTATTTGTAACCATTAATCAATGGAAAGTCTTTCATGAAGTTGAATAAATCCCATAGGAGTTATGTTGAAGATGTTATTCCACTTTCAAATCAGGATATCCATGTTTAGCCTTTTTGGACATATGGCAAATTCTTCATGCTTCTAAACAAACCCAGATGAATAACTATGTAATACAGTTTTTTTGGAACCATCATTCAGTGGAGAGTATCCATGAGGTTGAATAAATCCATAAGGGGTTATGTTTAAGAAGTTATTCCACTTTCTAATCAAGATATCCATGTTTAGCATGTTTGGACATTTGGCAAGTTCTTCAAGCTTCTAATCAAACCCGGATGAATCACTATGTAAGAAGCTTGATTTGGAACCATTATTAAGTGGAGAGTATCCTTGAAGTTGATTAAATCACAAAGGAGTTATGTTTAAGAAGTTATTCGACTTTCTAATTAGGATATCCATGTTTAGCCTGTTTGGACATATGGCAAGTTCTTCAAGCTTCTAATCAAACCAGGATGAATAACTATGTAAGACAGTTTATTTGGAACCATCATTCAGTGGAGAGTATCCATGAGGTTGAATAAATCCATAAGGAGTTATGTTTAAGAAGTTATTCCACTTTTTAATCAGGATATCCATGTTTAGCTTGTTTCGACATATGGCAAGTTCTTAGAGCTCCTAATCAAACCAGGATGAATCACTATGTAATAAGATTGATTTGGAACCATTATTCAGTGGAGAGTATCCATGAAGTTGTATAAGTCCCAAAGGAGTTATGTTTAAGAAGTTATTCCACTTTCTAATCAGGACATCCATGTTTAGCCTGTTTGGACATATGGCAAGTTGCTCAAGCTTCTAATTAAGCCAGGATGAATCACTATGTAAAAACTTTATTTGTAACCATTAATCAGTGGAGAGTCTTTCATGAAGTTGAATAAATCCCATAGGTGTTATGTTGAAGATGTTATTCCACTTTCAAATCAGGATATCCATGTTTAGCCTTTCTGGACATATGGCAAATTCTTCATGCTTCTAAACAAACCAAGATGAATAACTATGTAAGACAGTTTTTTTGGAACCATCATTCAGTGGAGAGTATCCATGAGGTTGAATAAATCCATAAGGAGTTATGTTTAAGAAGTTATTCCACTTTTTAATCAGGATATCCATGTTTAGCCTGTTTCGACATATGACAAGTTCTTCATGCTTCTAAACAAACCAAGATGAATCACTATGTATTAAGCTTGATCTGGAACCATTATTCAGTGGAGAGAATCCATGAAGTTGAAACTATCTCAAAGGAGTTATGTTTAAGAAGTTATTCCACTTTCTAATAAGGATATTCATGTTTAGCCTGTTTGGACATATGGTAAGTTCTTGAAGCTTCTAATCAAAACAGGATGAATCACTACGTAAGAATCTTGATTTGGAACCATTATTCAGTGGAGAGTATCCATAAAGTTGAATAAATCCCAAAGGAGTTATGTTTAAGAAGTTATTTCACTTTCTAACCAGGATATCCATGTTTAGCATGTTTGGACATATGGCAAGTTCTTCAAGCTTCTAATCAAACTAGGATGAATATCTATGTAAGAAGCTTGATTTGGAACCATTATTCAGTGGATAGTATCCATAAAATTTAATCAATCACAAAGGAATTATGTTTAAGAAGTTATTCCACTTTCTAATCAGGATATCCATGTTTAGCCTCTTTGGGCATATGGCAAGTTCTTCAAGCTCCTAATCAAACCAGGATGAATCACTATGTAAGAAGATTTATTTGGAACCATTATTCAGTGTAGAGTATCCATGAAGTTGAATAAATCCCAAAGGAGTTATGTTTAAGAAGTTATTCCACTTTCTAATCAGGACATCCATGTTTACCCTGTTTGGACATATGGCAAGTTCTTCAAGCTTCTAATCAAACCAGGATCAATCACTATGTAAAAAGCTTGATTTGGAACCATTAATCAATGGAGAGTCTTTTATGAAGTTAAATAAATCCTATAGGAGTTATGTTTAAGAAGTTATTCCACTTTCTAATTAGGATATCCATGTTTAGCATGTTTGGACATATGACAAGTTCTTCAAACTTCTAATCAAACCAGGATGAATCACTATGTAAAAAGCTTTATTTGGAACCAATAATCAATGGAGAGTCTTTCATGAAGTATAATAAATCCCATAGGAGTTATGTTGAAGAAGTTATTCCACTTTCTAATCAGGATATCCATGTTTAGCCTGTTTGGACATATGGCAAGTTCTTCATGCTTTTAAACAAACCAAGATGAATCACTATGTAATTAGCTTGATCTGAAACCATTATTCAGTGGAGAGTATCCATGAAGTGAGAGAATAAGTAGATTTGATGTCTGGATTGTGTGAGAATATTAAGAACATATGCAGAAGAGCAAGAACAACAAGAATAAGTGAGAGAGAGATGAGAGAGAGTGGATTTTGAAATTATAGAGAGAGAGAGTAATGAGGAACTTATTTCCTTGACAAATATGGTTCATGGATACAAGGTATTTAAAGACAAACAAGAAGAAAATATCTGATCAGAAACTATTAATCTATTCTGCTGGAGCAAGACAAGAAGGTGGTCCAACCTGCTGTGATAGTGACACCCCAGCCTTCTCTTTCTTCCTTAGCCACCACATGTGATCTTCTTCTTGTCCTGTCTTGGTTCAGACTGCTCTGCCTTGGTTCCGACTGCCATGTCTTTGTTCAGACTGCCCTGTCTTGGTTCAGACTACCTTGTCTTGGTTCAGACTGCTCAGACCGAAAGTGACATGTCCCAATGGCTTTCTTGACCTTGCAACATTAACCATCACATGATTGCTCCTTATTACTTCATCTCAACATTATTGTTTCATCTCTTCATGGCATCATTTATGTCACTGATTTATTCTTCATGTCAACACTCCCCCTCAAGCTTGACAATGGGAACATTTCAAGCTTGGACACCATGAAGCATTCCCTCATTAAAACCTTTACTTGGAAAAACCACTTGGGATAAAAACCAAGCAAAGGAAAAAGAGTGGAACACTTCATGGCAAGAGGATCAGTGACAAGAGAGGTCTATGAGTCCAAGCTTAGGATGAAAGAACTCACAAACCTTGCTACTAGCTGCCTTGGTGAACATGTCAGCTAGTTGATCTTCACTTCTAGTATAGTATGGAAGTATCACTTGCTGCTCCACTGCTTGTCTCACCTTATGGCAGTCTACTTCTATATGCTTTGTCCTCTCATGAAAGACTGAGTTGGATGCAATGTGTATTGCTGCTTGGTTGTCCCAGTGCATAGTCATGGGCGTGGTGATCTTAATACCCAAGTCCTTTAGCAGTCCCTTGATCCATATGAGTTCACTAATAAGCTTCCTCATAGATCGGTACTCTGCCTCAACACTTGAACAAGAGAAAACCTTATGCTTCTTGCTCTTCCATGTGACCAGATTTTCTCCAATGAAGGTACAATAACCTGTTGTTGATCTTCTATCAACTCTATCTCCAGCCTAATCAGCATCACAGTATCCTACAACTTTGGTGCTCTTGTTGCATGCCATCCAAACACCTTGACCGTGAGCCTCTCTCAAGTATCTCAAGATCCTCTCCACCATGTTTCAGTGATGAACCTTAGGAGCTTATATGTTTTGACTCACTTGATTCACAGCAAAGCACACATCTGGGCGAGTGATGGTAAGGTATATGAGCTTCCCAACCATTCTCCTATACTTCTTGACATCTTCAAATGGAGTAGCCTCAAATCCCCCTCTCGCAGTACCTTGTAGCCTTCTTCCAATGGTGTCTTGGCTTGTCTTCCTCCAAGGTTTCCTGCCTCATTTAAAAGATCAAGTGTGTACTTCCTTTGGGATAAGAAAAGCCCCTCTTTAGAGCGGCATATTTCAATCCCTAGGAAGTACTTCAACTCTCCCAAGTCTTTGATATCAAAAGATGATTTAAGAAAAGCTTTGGTTGAGAGTATACCTTCCTTGTCACTGCCAGTGATGATAATGTCATCAACATACACTAGAATGACCACAATCCCTTGCTTGCTGGTTAGAGTGAAGAGAGTATGATCTGCTTCAGATTTTACAAAGCCTCTTCCATTGAGTGTGGTGCTGAGCTTGTGGTACCAGGCCCTTGGAGATTGCTTCAAGCCATAGATTGCCTTCTTTAACCTTAATACATTCCCTGGTTTGACCATGCTTTCTAGGCCAGGAGGTGGTCGCATGTATACCTCATCTTCCAACTCTCCTTGTAGAAAGGCATTCTTCACATCCATCTGCCATAAATCCCATTCTAGGTTGACAGCAAGTGATAGAAGAATCCTTATAGTATGCAGCTTGGCCACTGGTGCAAATGTATCCAGATAATCTTCACCATAAACTTGAGTGTATCCTCTTGCAACTAGCCTTGTCTTTCTCCTTTCTGGTTTTCCATTGGCTAGGTACTTGATGGTGTATATTAGGCGACTTGTAACAGCTTTCTTGCCCTTGGGGAGCTCAGTTTCAAACCATGTATCATTCTTAATCATGGCATTGACCTCATCTCCAACAGATGCTCTCCACTCCTCATGTTGCATAGCCTCTTCATATGTTTTGGGGATATACTCCTGATCCAATTCCCCAATGAAGACTTGATGCTCTTCTGGATATTGAGCAAGGGAGCATACTGCACTTATTGGATGAGCCACAACTTCAGCATTGAAGTAAACTCTTGTATTGATCCAGTTTGAAGCAGGTTTCTTGATTCTTGTACTCCTTCTCAAAGGCTATATCTCATCAGGTTCTGCCTCATTTCCTTCACTTGGTTCGCCTACTTGAGTCTCAGTTTCTGATTCTGATGGCATCTCATCTTGATCATGAGCAACTGAGTTCTCGTCAGGTTGAGTTTGCACTTCAGGCTGTCCATTTCCATGCCCCCCTCATGATCAGGATGAGTGACTCCAATATCTTCCTCATTAGCTTAAGTGGAAACCTCCCTAACTTTTTCAGGTTCTTTGGACATACTAATGCCAAGACTTTCCATAATAATTCTCAGATTATTAGCCTTGTCTGATGCGTGAGACAGATCTTTGAGCTCATCCCAATTCTTCTCAGCATAAAACCCTTTTCCTTCCATAAACTTCACATCTCTGGATACAAGTACTCTTCTTGTTTCATGATTGTAGCACTTGTATCCTTTCTGTGTAGGTGAATATCCAATGAACATGCACTTCATGCTCTTTGCCTAAACGAGCCGTCTGGATTGTGTGAGAATATGAAGAACCTATGAAGAACAGCAAGAACAACAAGAATAAGTGAGAGAGAGATGAGAGAGAGTGGATTTCGAAATTATAGAGAGAGAGTAATGAGGAACTTATTTCCTTGACAAATATGGTTCATGGATACAAAGTATTTAAAGACAAATAAGAAGAAAATATCTGTTCAGAAACTATTAATCTATTCTGCTGGAGCAAGACAAGAAGGTGGTACAGCCTGCTGTGATAGTGACACCCCAGCCTTCTCTTTCTTCCTTAGCCACCACATGTGATTTTCTTCTTGTCCTGTCTTGGTTCAGACTACTCTGCCTTGGTTCAGACTGCCATGTACTTGTTCAGACTGCCCTGTCTTGGTTCAGACTGCTCTGTCTTGGTTCAGACTGCTCTGTCTTGGTTCAGACTGCTCTGTCTTGGTTCAGACTGCCTTGTCTTGGTTCAAACTGCTCAGACCGAGAGTGACATGTCCCAATGGCTGTCTTGACCTTGCAACATTAACCATCACGTGATTGCTCCTTATTACTTCATCTCAACATTATTGTTTCATCTCTTCATGGCATCATTCATGTCACGATTTATTCTTCATGTCAACATGAAGTTAAATCAATCCTAAAGGAGTTATGTTTAAGAAGTTATTCCACTTTTTAATCAGGATATTCATGTTTAGCCTGTTTGGACATATGGTAAGTTCTTGAAGCTTCTAATCAAACCAGGATGAATCACTACGTAAGAAGCTTGATTTGGAACCATTATTCAGTGGAGAGTATCCATAAAGTTGAATAAATCCCAAAAGATTTATGTTTAAGAAGTTATTCCACTTTCTAATCAGGATATCCATGTTTAGATTGTTTGGACATATGGCAAGTTCTTCAAGCTCCTAATCAAACCAGGATGGATCACTATGTAAGAAGATTTATTTGGAACCATTATTCAGTGGAGAGTATCCATGAAGTTGAATAAATCCCAAAGGAGTTATGTTTAAGAAGTTATTCCACTTTCTAATCAGGATATCCATGTTTAGCCTGTTTGGACATATGGCAAGTTCATCAAGCTTCTAATCAAACCAGGATGAATCACTATGTAAGAAGCTTGATTTGGAACCATTATTCAGTGGAGAGTATCCATGAAGTTGTATCAATCTCAAGAGAATGAACTCTGATCTCAATCACAAACAAGATGCAATTGGAGAATGAACTCCTTAGCAATCAGTGTTCAAAGATGAACAAAAGATTCACATATTTAGAGAGAGTTTTTGATAAAAAGGGTGAATAATATTTCTGAAAACAAAAAAGATTTTAAGTAGAGAAGAAGGAAATGAAAAGTCCTAAAATTGTAGAAAAATAAGAAAAACTTAATTAAAACTAAAATTGTCTTGAAAACTCAATAATAATTATTTTGGCGGATGTCTTGACTTTATTTTTGTGGCTTGTCCATCAGCAAGACATATTGGATCCTTAACTTGTGTATTTGATCTCCTTTTGGGCTGAAAAAGACCATCTGATGCAACAAAAGAATTGGGCTGAATTTCTTTCCTTCCAGCCTGATCCATCATGCCAATATCATCACTCAGCTGGTTCATCTCATCATGCTCCTCTTCAGTGTCACTCAGCTGGTTCAGCTCATCCAGCTCCTCTAGATCCGAATCAGCAACTGGTTCAGTCAGGGTTGCATCATCCCCTCCTCCTTTAAAAATATTTCTCCTCAAATATGTATCTCCTACATCAAAAGGAATCAAGTAAGACACAATACAAAGGTTTAAAGAAAGAAACATGTAAGCAACAGTAAAATAAAGTTTTGGAGAGAAACTTCCTTGGAGTTTTGAAGCCATTTTCCTCAAGTACTTCCATCTCCAAATCTCAGGCTTATAAGATTTGCATTTGCTATTGTTCCTTGCACTCCTTTGGTACAGATCCTGCTGTTCCTGGATACTCAAAACAGAGACTAGGAATCAAGTGTCATATAGGAAAAACATGTTCTTAATCTGATCAATAACCAAGCATTTCTTTCTAAGAACATGTTGCACTTGTTTCGGACTTTCAAAATGCCTATCAAAGTAAGTGTTGTAAACCAGAATGGTTACAAGGCATTAAGTACCATAGATCAACTTCAAAATGTGCCCCACATGATCAGAATCAGAACACAAAAGTTTAAGTTCAAGATCAGATTCAGAATCAGTTAGCACATGTCTCACAGGTTTAGCATGACTTTCAAAGAATGTGTTGTACACTAATATATCCTCAAAGCTCAAAATAACACCATTCTTTAAGCACGATCTCAAAACAAACCAAGATTTATCAGTTTCAGAACAAGCATGAGCATGTTTCAAAACAGATTCATAAACACACTCGGTTTCTACCCTAAGAGTTTTATGTTCCTGCAACTTTCTAGGTTTGTTCAAAGCATAATCAGATGCAAACAAATCACCAGTGATCAGTTCATGACTATAAAAACTCAGATCAAAGTCATTATCATCAAAGCAAGCAAAACAATTACAAGGTTTTCTGAAACAGAAAACAGATTGTTGCACAATAAGCTCAATTCTCTTTTCAGGGTGATCAAGGCTTTTGTTATGTTCTATAAACTGATCAAAACTCAAAACAAGACCAGGATTGAGTTTACTAACAGACTGTAAACTTTTTTCATCAGAGAGTTTATCTGGTTCAAATACTTTAAAAGAGTTAAGCATGTTTTCAAAAACAGAGTTTGAAACACAAAATTCTTTTACCTTGTCTAGACCAAAACATTTGACATCACTGGAACTAACTATAACAAACATTTGAGGCAGAGAATTAATCAGATCAAATCTCTTACAGTGCTCTTGAGAGTTCAGAGAGAATGACTTAGCATATGTTTTTGCTTCAATGTTGGGCTGCTCCAACTCTTCTTCTGGTGGTGAATTCTTTTGTGCTTCTTCTGATAGGTTTTCTTCTAAGACCTGAGATACTGACTCAATGCTACTCGGTTGCAACGTTTCAATACAGGTTAGTTCATCACAAGCACTACTGATAAAATTTTCAGATTGAGAAGAGAAAAGAGAGAACTTATTTTCTGTCTCAGTTTCTTCTATTATCTTAGATGGCTCTGTTTTCAGCTCTTGGATGATATGCTTCTGCTTGCTGCAACTCATTGGGACAGTAACCTTTGAGGAAGGTTGTGTGGATGGTCTCACACTCTGTTCTTTTGCAAACTCCTTGATTACTTGCTGTGCAATCCTTTTGAAATTATCTTGAAACAAATGGATGTGCAAATAATCAAATTTTGCTTGTTGTTTCTGAGACTTCTTTATGGGATCACGACCAAAGCAAGCACTTTTCTCTTCTCTGGCATATCTAGGATGTTCTCTGCTCCTCCTAATTGGTTCCTCTTGCCTCCCTGGTCGTGCCTTTTCCTGCACAAAATCAGAATGGTTAAAAACCAATTTTTCTTTTCTTATCAAATTCTGTCTTTTTTCCAGCAAACTCTTTGTGGAAGAACTGAATTGATCATGATGTATGATCCTCCTGTTAAGCTTTTCCAGTGACCTCCTAGATAGTATCCTTTCTTGCTCATAACCAAACTCATCAATATCATATGAATCTCTTTTTCTCATAGATTTTTCTCTTCTTTCCAAGGCTGCTTTTGTAGCAGAGTCAAACATGTTGGAATCTAACTCCTTTTCAGGATGTCTCCTTCTGCCATTGCTTACTCCATACATGGATTCCTATTAAGAAACTCAACAAGAAAATTAACACAATAACATATAGCCGAAGCTTCACTTCTCTCAAGTGTTTCTCTCTGATTTTCTGTGATTTTTCTATTGTGAATCCAAAAGCTCAGCAACAAACAAAGATCAAGCCTTTAGAGATCAATTCCCCAACCCCAAAACAAAAGAAATAGATAGAAAGATTGCAAGATTTTTGTTTGCAAGAGGCTTTACCACAAAAGGCTGGATTTCTCTTCAGCTAAGTTGGATTTCTCTTCAACTTTTTCTTAAATCTTTTCGATTTGCTTTCTTTTTTTTCAATCTGGTTGGCCATCTTGCAGATACACAGATAGAAAGATAAGAACTTTAGGAAAAAATTGCAGAGAATAAAAAACAGATTCCCCAAAAAAAAAGAGAAGAAATCAAAAGCTTGAGAATCAAACCCAGATTTTTGAGAGTTTCAGATTTAAACCCAGAATCTACTTTGATACCACTTGATGAATCCCTTATGAGGAGATCCTTTTTGTCCATGATTCTATGAAGGATGATCTGATGGTTTGAGAGAGAAAATGGTTGATTTTGATGATGATAGATGGGTTGATTGGATGATCTTCAGAAATGATCTATGGACTGATCAAATCTTGTATAAATGTGTTAGTGATCAAGAGAATGAACTCTGATTTTAATCACGAACAAGATGCAATTGGAGAATGAACTCCTTAGCAATCAGTGTTCAAAGATGAACAAAGGATTCACAAATTTAGAGAGAGTTTTTGATAAAAAAGGTGAATAATATTTCTGAAAACAAAAAAGAGTTTAAGTAGAGAAGAAGGAAATGAAAAGTCCTAAAATTGTAGAAAAATAAGAAAAACTTAACTAAAACTACAATTGTCTTGAAAACTCAATAATAATTATTTTGGCTGATGTCTTGACTTTATTTTTGTGGCTTATCCATCAGCAAGACATATTGGATCCTTAACTTGTGTATTTGATCTCCTTTTGGGCTGAAAAAGACCATCTGATGCAACAAAAGAATTAGGCTGAATTTCTTTCCTTCCAGCCTGATCCATCATGCCAATATCATCACTCAGCTGGTTCATCTCATCCTGCTCTTCTTCAGTGTCACTCAGCTGGTTCAGCTCATCCAGCTCCTCTAGATCCGAATCAGCAACTGGTTCAGTCAGGGTTGCATCATCCCCTCCTCCTTTAAAAATATTTGTCCTCAAATATGTATCTCCTACATCAAAAAGAAACAAGTAAGACACAATACAAAGGTTTAAGAAAAGAAACATGTAAGCAACAGTAAAATAAAATTTTGGAGAGAAACTTCCTTGGAGTTTTGAAGCCATTTTCCTCAAGTACTTACATCTCCAAATCTCAGGCTTATAAGATTTGCATTTGCTATTCTTCCTTGCACTCCTTTGGGACAGATCCTGCTGTTCCTGGATACTCAAAACAGAGACTAGGAATCAAGTGTCATATAGGAAAAACATGTTCTTAATCTGATCAATAACCAAGCATTTCTTTCTGAGAACCTGTTGCACTTGTTTCAGATTTTCAAAATGCCTATCAAAGTAAGTGTTGTAAACCAGAATGGTTACAAGGCATGAAGTACCATAGATCAACTTCAAAATGTGCCCCACTTGATCAGAAGCAGAACACAAAAGTTTAAGTTCAAGATCAGATTCAGAATCAGAGCCAGAATGGTTACAAGACATGATGTCTTGACTTGATTTTTGTTGCTAGTCCATCAGCAAAACATATTGGATCATTAACTTGTGTATTTGATCTCCTTTTGGGTTGAAAAAGACCATCTGATGCAACAAAGGAATTGGGCTGAATTTCTTTCCTTCCAGCCTGATCCATCATGCCAATATCATCACTCAGCTGGTTCATCTCATCATGTTCCTCTTCAGTGTCACTCAGCTAGTTCAGATCATCCAGCTCCTCTAGATCCGAATCAGCAACTGGTTCAGTCAGGGTTGCATCATTTAGCCTTCTTTGACATATGGCAAAGTCTGCAAGCTTCTAATCAAACCAGGATGAGTTACTATGTAAGAAGCTTGATTTGGAACCATCATTCAGTGGAGAGTATCCATGAAGTTGAATAAATCCCAAAGGAGTTATGTTTAACAAGTTATTCAACTTTTTAATCAGGATATCCATGTTTAGCCTGTTTGGACATATGGCAAGTTCTTCAAGCTTCTAATCAAACCAGGATGAATCACTATGTAAATAGCTTTATTTGGAACCATTAATCAATGGAGAGTTTCATGAAGTTGAATAAATCCCATATGAGTTACGTTGAAGAAGTTATTCCACTTTCTAATCAGGATATCCATGTTTAGCATGTTTGGACATATGGCAAGTTCTTCATGCTTCTAAACAAACCAAGATGAATCACTATGAAATAAGCTTGATCTGGAACCATTATTCAGTGGAGAGTATCCATGAAGTTGAATCAATCCCAAAGGAGTTATGTTTAAGAAGTTATTCCACTTTCTAATCAGGATATTCATGTTTAGCCTGTTTGGACATGTGGTAAGTTCTTGAAGCTTCTAATAAAACCCGGATGAATCACTATGTAAGAAGCTTGATTTGGAAACATTATTCAGTGAAGAGTATCCATGAAGTTGATTAAATCCCAAAGGAGTTATGTTTAAGAAGTTATTCTACTTTCTAATCAGGATATCCATGTTTAGTCTGTTTGGACATATGGCAAGTTCTAAAAGCTCCTAATTAAACCAGGATGAATCACTATGTAAGAATATTGATTTGGAACCATTATTCAGTGGAGAGTATCCATGAAGTTGAATAAATCCCAAAGGAATTATGTTTAAGAAGTTATTCCACTTTCTAATCAGGACATCCATGTTTAGCCTATTTGGACATACGGCAAGTTCTTCAAGCTTCTAATTAAGCTAGGATGAATCACTATGTAAAAACTTTATTTGGAACCATTAATCAATGGAGAGTCTTTCATGAAGTTGAATAAATCCCATAGAAGTTATGTTGAAGAAGTTATTCCACTTTCTAATCAGGATATCCATGTTTAGCCTGTTTGGATATATGGCAAATTCTTCATGCTTCTAAACAAACCAAGATGAATAACTATGTAAGACGGTTGATTTGGAACCATCATTCAGTTGAGAGTATCGATGAGGTTGAATAAATCCCAAATAAGTTATGTTTAAGAAGTTATTCCACTTTTTAATCAAGATATCCATGTTTAGCCTGTTTGGACATATGGCAAGTTCTTCATTCTTCTAAACAAACCTAGATGAATCACTATGTAATATGCTTGATCTGGAACCATTGTTCAGTGGAGAGTATCCATGAATTTGAATCAATCTCAAAGGAGTTATGTTTAAGAAGTTATTCCACTTTCTAATAATGATATTCATGTTTCACCTGTTTGGACATATGGTAAGTTCTTGAAGCTTCTAATCAAACCAGGATGAATCACTACGTAGGAAGCTTGATTTGGAACAATTATTCAGTGGAGAGTATCCATAAAGTTGAATGAATACCAAAGGAGTTATGTTTAAGAAGTTATTCCACTTTCTAATCAGGATATCCATGTTTAGCATGTTTGGACATATGGCAAGTTCTTCAAGCTTTTAATCAAACAAGGATGGATCACTATGTAAGAAGCTTGTTTTGGAACCATTAATCAATGGAGAGTCTTTCATGAAGTTAAATAAATCCCATAGGAGTTATGTTAAAGAAGTTATTCCACTTTCTAATCAGGATATCCATGTTTAGCCTGTTTGGACATATGGCAAGTTCTTCATGCTTCTAAACAAACCAAGATGAATCACTATGTAAGAAGGTTAATCTGGAACCATTATTAAGTGGAGAGTATCCATGAAGTTTAATCAATCCCAAAGGAGTTATGTTTAAGAAGTTATTCCACTTTCTAATCAGGATATCCATGTTTAGCCTGTTTGGACATATGGCAAGTTCTTCATGCTTCTAAACAAACCAAGATGAATCACTATGTAAGAAGCTTGATATGGAACCATTATTCAGTGTAGAGTATCCATGAAGTTGAATCAATCCCAAAGGAGTTATGTTTAAGAAGTTATTCCACTTTCTAATCAGGATATCCATGTATAGCCTGTTTGGACATATGTCAAGCTCTTCATGCTTCTAAACAAACCAAGATTAATCACTATGTAAGAAGGTTAATCTGGAACCATTATTCAGTGGAGAGTATCCATGAAGTTGAATAAATCCAAAAAAGAGTTATGTTTAAGAAGTTATTCCACTTTCTAATCAGGATATCCATGTTTAGCCTATTTGGACATATGGCAAGTTCTTCAAGCTCCTAATCAAACCGGGATGAATCACTATGTAAGAAGATTTATTTGGAACCATTATTCTGTGGAGAGTATCCATGAAGTTGAATAAATCCCAAAGGAGTTATGTTCAAGAAGTTATTCCACTTTCTAATCAGGATATCCATGTTTAGCCTGTTTGGACATATGGTAAGTTCTTCAAGCTTCTAATCAAACCAGGATGAATCACTATGTAAAAAGCTTGATTTGGAACCATTAATCAATGGAGAGTCTTTCATGAAGTTAAATAAATCCTGTAGGAGTTATGTTTAAGAAGTTATTCCACTTTCTAATCAGGATATCCATGATAAGCCCTTTTGTACATATGGCAAGTTCTTCAAGCTTCTAATCAAACCCGGATGAATCACTATGTAAGAAGCTTGATTTGGAACCATTATTCCGTTAAGAGTAGCCATAAAATTGATTAAATCCCAAATGAGTTATGTTTAAGAAGTTATTCCACTTTCTAATCACGATATCCATGTTTAGCCTGTTTGGACATATGGCAAGTTCTTCAAGCTCCTAATCAAACTAGGATTAATCACTATGTAAAAAGATTGATTTGGAACCATTATTCAGTGGAGAGTATCCATGAAGTTGAATAAATCCCAAAGGAGTTATGTTTAAGAAGTTATTCCACTTTCTAATCAGGATATCCATGTTTAGGCTGTTTGGACATATGGCAAGTTCTTGAAGCTTCTAATCAAACCAGGATGAATCACAATGTAAAAAGCTTGATTTGGAACCATTAAACAATGGATAGTCTTTCATGAAGTTGAATAAATCCCAAAGGAGTTATGTTTAAGAAGTTATTCCACTTTCTAATCAGGATATCCATGTTTAGCCTGTTTTGACATATGGCAAGTTCTTCAAGCTCCTAATCAAACCAGGATGAATCACTATGTAAGAAGATTGATTTGGAACCATTATTCAGTGGAAAGTATCCATGAAGTTGAATAAATCCCAAAGGAGTTATGCTTAAGAAGTTATTCCACTTTCTTATCAGGATATCCATGTTTAGCCTGTTTGGACATATGGCAAGTTCTTCAAGCTTCTAATCAAACCAGGATGAATCACTATGTAAATAGCTTTATTTGGAACCATTATTCAGTGGAGAGTATCCATGAAGTTGAATCAATGGAGAGTCTTTCATGAAGTTAAATAAATCCCATAGGAGTTATGTTAAAGAAGTTATTCCACTTTCTAATCAGGATATCCATGTTTAGCCTGTTTGGATATATGGCAAATTCTTCATGCTTCTAAACAAACCAACATGAATAACTATGAAAGACGGTTGATTTGGAACCATCATTCAGTGGAGAGTATCGATGAGGTTGAATAAATCCCAAATAAGTTATGTTTAAGAAGTTATTCCACTTTTTAATCAGGATATCCATGTTTAGCCTGTTTGGACATATGGCAAGTTCTTCATTCTTCTAAACAAACCTAGATGAATTACTATGTAATATGCTTGATCTGGAACCATTGTTCAGTGGAGAGTATCCATGAAGTTGAATCAATCTCAAAGGAGTTATGTTTAAGAAGTTATTCCACTTTCTAATAATGATATTCATGTTTAGCCTGTTTGGACATATGGTAAGTTCTTGAAGCTTCTAATCAAACCAGGATGAAGCACTACGTAAGAAGCTTGATTTGGAACAATTATTCAGTGGAGAGTATCCATAAATTTGAATGAATCCCAAAGGAGTTATGTTTAAGAAGTTATTCCACTTTCTAACCAGGATATCCATGTTTAGCATGTTTGGACATATGGCAAGTTCTTCAAGCTTCTAATCAAACTAGGATGGATCACTATGTAAGAAGCTTGTTTTGGAACCATTAATCAATGGAGAGTCTTTCATGAAGTTAAATAAATCCCATAGGAGTTATGATGAAGAAGTTATTCCACTTTCTAATCAGGACAACCATGTTTAGTCTGTTTGGACATATGGCAAGTTCTTCAAGCTTCTAATTAAGCCAGGATGAATCACTATGTAAAAACTTTATTTGGAACCATTAATCAATGTAGAGTCTTTCATGAAGTTGAAAAAATCCCATAGGAGTTATGTTGAAGAAGTTATTCCACTTTCTAATCATGATATCCATCTTTAGCCTGTTTGGACATATGGCAAATTCTTCATGCTTCTAAACAAACCAAGATGAATAACTATGTAAGACGTTTGATTTGCAACCATGAGTCTTTCATGTAGTTGAATAAATCCCAAAGGAGTTATGTTTAAGAAGTTATTACACTTTCTAATCAGGATATACATGTTTAGCTTGTTTGGACATTTGATAAGTTCTTCAAGCTCCTAATCAAACCAGGATGAATCACTATGTAAGAAGATTTATTAGGAACCATTATTAAGTGGAGAGTATACATGAAGTTGAATAAATCCCATAGGAGTTATGTTGAATAACTTATTCCACTTTCTAATCAGGATATCTATGTTTAGCCTGTTTGGACATATGGCAAGTTCTTCAAGCTTCTAATCAACCCGGATGAATAACTATGTAAAAAGCTTGATTTAGAACCATTATTCAGTGGAGAGTATCCATGAAGTTGAATTAATCCCAAAGTAGTTATGTTTAAGAAGTTATTCCACTTTCTAATCAGGATATCCATGTTTAGCCTGTTTGGACATATGGCAAGTTCTTCAAGCTCCTAATCCAACTAGGATGAATCACTATGTAAGAAGATTGATTTGGAACCATCATTCAGTGGAGAGTATCCATGAAGTTGAATAAATCCCAAAGGAGTTATGTTTAAGAAGTTATTCCACTTTTTAATAAGGATATCCATGTTTAGTCTGTTTGGATATATGGCAAGTTCTTTAAGCTTCTAATCAAACCAGGATGAATCACTATGTAAAAAGCTTTATTTGGAGCCATTAATCAATGGAGAGTCTTTCATGAAGTTGAATAAATCCCATAGGAGTTATGTTGAAGAAGTTATTCCTTTTTCTAATCAGGATATCCATGTTTAGCATGTTTGGACATATGGCAAGTTCTTCATGCTTCTAAACAAACCAAGATGAATCACTATGTAATAAGCTTGATCTGGAACCATTATTCAGTGGAGAGTATCCACGAAGTTGAATAAATGCCAAAGGAGTTATGTTTAAGAAGTTATTCCACTTTCTAATCAGGACAACCATTTTTAGCCTGTTTGGACATATGGCAAGTTCTTCAAGCTTCTAACTAAGCCAGGATGAATCACTATGTAAAAACTTTATTTGGAACCATTAATCAATGTAGAGTCTTTCTTGAAGTTGAAAAAATCCCATAGGAGTTATGTTGAAGAAGTTATTCCACTTTCTAATCAGGATATCCATCTTTAGCCTGTTTGGATATTTGGCAAATTCTTCATGCTTCTAAACAAACCAAGATGAATAACTATGTAAGACGGTTGATTTGGAACCATCATTCAGTGGAGAGTATCCATGAGGTTGAATAAATCCCAAATAAGTTATGTTTAAGAAGTTATTCCACTTTTTAATCAGGATATCCATGTTTAGCCTGTTTGAACATATGGCAAGTTCTTCATGCTTCTAAACAAACCAAGATTAATCACTATGTAATAAGCTTGATCTGGAACTATTATTCAGTGGAGAGTATCCAAGAAGTTGAATCAATCTCAAAGGAGTTATGTTTAAGAATTATTCCTTTCTAATCAGGATATTCATGTTTAGCCTGTTTGGACATATGGTAAGTTCTTGAAGCTTCTAATCAAACCAGGATGAATCACAATGTAAAAACCTTGATTTGGAACCATTAATCAATGGAGAGTCTTTCATGAAGTTGAATAAATCCTATAGGAGTTATGTCAAATAACTTATTTCACTTTCTAATCAGGATATCCATGTTTAGCTTGTTTGGACATATGGCAAGTTCTTCAAGCTTCTAACCAAACCAGGATGAATTACTATGTAAGAAGCTTGATTTGGAACCATCATTCAGTGGAGAGTATCCATGAAGTTGAATAAATCCAAAAGGAGTTATGTTTAAGAAGTTATTCCACTTTTTAATTAGGATATCCATGTTTAGCCTGTTTGAATATATGGCAAGTTCTTCAAGCTTCTAATTAAACTAGGATGAATCACTATGTAAGAAGCTTGATTTGGAACCATTATTAAGTGTAGAGTATCCATGTAGTTGAATAAATCCCAAAGGAGTTATGTTTAAGAAGTTATTCCACTTTCTAATCAGGATATCCATGTTTATCCTGTTTGGACATATGGCAAGTTCTTCAAGCTTCTAATTAAACTAGGATGAATCACTATGTAAAAAGCTTGATTTGGAACCATTAATCAATGGAGAGTCTTTCTTGAAGTTGAATAAATCCCATAGGAGTTATGTTGAATAACTTATTTCACTTTCTAATCAGGATATCCATGTTTAGCATGTTTGGACATATGGCAAGTTCTTCAAGCTTCTAATCAAACCCGGATGAATCACTATGTAAGAAGCTTGATTTGGAACCATTATTCAGTGGAGAGTATCCATGAAGTTGAATAAATCCCAAAGGAGTTATGTTTAAGAAGTTATTCCACTTTCTAATCAGGATATTCATGTTTAGCCTGTTTGGACATATGGTAAGTTCTTGAAGCTTCTAATCAAACCAGGATGAATCACTATGTAAAAACCTTGATTTGGAACCATTAATCAATGGAGAGTCTTTCATGAAGTTGAATAAATCCCATAGGAGTTATGTCGAATAACTTATTTCACTTTCTAATCAGGATATCCATGTTTAGCTTGTTTGGACATATGGCAAGTTCTTCAAGCTTCTAATCAAACCAGGATGAATTACTATGTAAGAAGCTTGATTTGGAACCATCATTCAGTGGAGAGTATCCATGAAGTTGAATAAATCCCAAAGGAGTTATGTTTAAGAAGTTATTCCACTTTTTAATCTGGATATCCATGTTTAGCCTGTTTGGATATATGGAAAGTTCTTCAATCTTCTAATTAAACTAGGATGAATCACTATGTAAGAAGCTTGATTTGGAACCATGATTCAGTGTAGAGTATCCATGTAGTTTAATAAATCCCAAAGGAGTTATGTTTAAGAAGTTATTCCACTTCCTAATCAGGATATCCATGTTTAGCCTGTTTGAACATATGGCAAGTTCTTCAAGCTTCTAATTAAACTAGGATGAATCACTATGTAAAAAGCTTGATTTGGAACCATTAATCAATGGAGAGTCTTTCATGAAGTTTAATAAATCCCATAGGAGTTATGTTAAATAACTTATTTCACTTTCTAATCAGGATATCCATGTTTAGCTTGTTTGGACATATGGCAAGTTCTTCAAGCTTCTAATCAAACCCGGATGAATCACTACGTAATAAGCTTGATCTGGAATCATTATTCAGCGGAGAGTATCCATGAAGTTGAATCAATCCCAAAGGAGTTATGTTTAAGAAGTTATTCCACTTTCTAATCAGGATATCAATGTTTAGCTTGTTTGGACATATGACAAGTTCTTCAAGCTCCTAATCAAACCAAGATGAATCACTATGTAAGAAGATTTATTTGGAACCATTATTCAGTGGAGAGTATCCATGAAGTTGAATAAATCAAAAAGGAGTTATGTTTAAGAAGTTATTCCACTTTCTAATCAGGATATTCATGTTTAGCCTTTTTGACATATGGCAAAGTCTGCAAGCTTCTAATCAAACCAGGATGAATAACTATGTAAGACGGTTGATTTGGAACCATTCTTCAAGCTTCTAATCAAACCAGGATGAATCACTATGTAAAAAGCTTGATTTGCAACCATGAGTCTTTCATGTAGTTGAATAAATCCCAAAGGAGTTATGTTTAAGAAGTTATTCCACTTTCTAATCAGGATATACATGTTTAGCTTGTTTGGACATTTGATAAGTTCTTCAAGCTCCTAATCAAACCAGGATGAATCACTATGTAAGAATATTTATTAGGAGCCATTATTCAGTGGAGAGTATACATGAATTTGAATAAATCCCATAGTGATGCAACCATATGGTTGAGCCCGAAGACTATGCGACAAAGGATAAACCGGGCTGGTTGAATGGAAAGCTTAAAGATGAACCTAAGGCTGGAATGGAGCATGCTGAGCTTATTTCTCACTCAAGTTCCAATGAAGAACATGGCAAACAAGCTGTAAAAGATGTAATCAGACTCATGGACGAGTTTGAACTTTTTCAGCCCAAAAGAAGATCAAATACACAAGTTAAGGATCCAATATGTCTTGTTGATGGGAAAGCCACGAAAATGGAGTCAATAAATCAGCCAAAATAATTATTATTGAGTTTTCAAGACAATTTTAGTTTTAATTAAGTTTTCCTTATTTTTCTACAATTTTAGGACTTTTCAATTTCCTTCTTTTGCTACTTAAACTCTCTTTTGTTTC
>MU106410.1:199848-212472 GCA_012274485.2 Sinapis alba | reverse complement strand
AAACTCCTTGATTACTTGTTGTGCAATCCTTTTGAAATCATCTTGAAACAGCTGGCTGTGCAAATAATCAAGTTCTGCTTGTTGTTTCTGAGACTTCTTTATGGGATCACGACCATAGCAACCACCTTTCTCTTCTCTGGCATGTCTAGGATGTTCTCTGCTCCTCCTAATTGGTTCCTCTTGCCTCCCTGGTCGTGCCTTTTTCTGCACAAAATCAGAATGATTAAAAACCAATCTTTCTTTTCTTAAAGAATTCTGTCTTTTTTCCAGCAAACTCTTTGTGGAAGAACTGAATTGATCATGATGTGTGCTCCTCCTTTTAAGCCTTTCCAGAGACCTCCTAGATGGTATCCTTTCCTGCACATAACCAGACTCATCAATAGCATATGAATCTCTTTTTCTCATAGATTTTTCTCTTCTTTTCAAGGCTGCTTTTGTAGCAGAGTCAAACAGGTTGTAATCTAACTCCTTTTCAGGACATCTCCTTATGCCATTGCTTCCTCCAAACATGGCTTCCTGTTAAGAAACTCAACAAGAAAATTAGCACATATATGAATAGCCTAAGCCTCACTTCTCTCAAGTGTTTCTCTCTGATTTTTCAGTGAGTTTTCTTTGTGAATCCAGTAGCTTAGCAACAAACAAAGATCAAGCTTTTAGAGATCAATTCCCCAACCCCAAAACAGAAGAAAGAGATAGAAAGATTGCAAGATTTTTGTTTGCAAGAGGCATTACCACCAGGGCTGGATTTCTCTTCAGCCAAGTTGGATTTCTCTTCAACTTTTCAAGGTTCTTTTTTTTTCTTTTCTTTTTTTTAATCTGGTTGGCCCTCTTGCAGATTATAAAGATAGAAAGATAAGAACTTTAAGAGAATTACAGAGAAAGAAATCAGATTCCCCAAACAAAGAAGAAGAAATAAAGATTTTCAGATGCAAACCCAGATTTTGAAAGTTTCACAATCAAACCAAGATCAAGAGCCTTCAGATCTGCTCTGATACCACTTGATGAATCCCTTGTGAGGAGATCCTTTTTTGTCCCTGATTCTATGAAGGATGATCTGATGGTTTGAGAGATATATGGGTTGATTCAGATGGAAATGGATGGGTTGATTGGATGATCTTCAGAAATGATCTATGGACTGATCAAATCTTGTATAGATGTATTAGTGATCAAGAGAATGAACTCTGATTTCAATCACAAACAAGATGCAATTGGAGAATGAACTCCTTAGCAATCAATGTTCATATGATGAACAAATGATTCACAGATTTAGAGAGAGGTTTTTGATAAAAAGAGTGAATAATGTTTCTGAAACACCAAAGAGAGTATAAGTAGCAAAACAGAAAATGAAAGGTCCTAAAATTGTAGAAAAATAAGAAAAACTTAATTAAAACTAAAATTGTCTTGAAAACTCAATAATAATTATTTTGGTTGATGTCTTGACTTCATTTTCGTGGCTTGTCCATCAGCAAGACATATTGGATCCTTAACTTGTGTATTTGACCTCCTTTGGGCTGAAAAGGCCATCTGATGCAACAAAAGAATTGGGCTGAATTTCTCCCCTTCCAGCCTGGTCTATCATGCCAATATCATCATTCACAATCAGCTCCAGCTTCTTTCCAGCTCCTTGGGCATTGTCAGCTCCATCCAGCTCATCTAGATCCGAATCAGCAACTGGTTCTCTCAGGTTTGCATCACAACTTCTTCAAGCTTCTAACTAAGCCAGGATGAATCACTATGTATAAATTTTATTTGGAACCATTAATCAATGTAGAGTCTTTCTTGAAGTTGAAAAATCCCATAGAAGTTATGCTGAAGAAGTTTTTCCACTTTCTAATCAGGATATCCATCTTTAGCCTGTTTGGACATATGGCAAATTCTTCATGCTTCTAAACAAACCAAGATCAATAACTATGTAAGAAGCTTGATTTGTAACCATCATTCAGTGGAGAGTATCCATGAGGTTGAATAAATCCCAAATAAGTTATGTTTAAGAAGTTATTCCACTTTTTAATCAAGATATCCATGTTTAGCCTGTTTGGACATATGGCAAGTTCTTCATGCTTCTAAACAAACCAAGATTAATCACTATGTAATAAGCTTGATCTAGAACCATTATTCAGTGGAGAGTATCCATGAAGTTGACTCAATCTCAAAGGAGTTATGTTTAAGAATTATTCCACTTTCTAATAAGGATATTCATTTTTAGCCTGTTTGGACATATGGTAAGTTCTTGAAGCTTCTAATCAAACCAGGATGAATCACTATGTAAAAACCTTGATTTGGAACCATTAATAAATGGAGAGTCTTTCATGAAGTTGAATAAATCCCATAGGAGTTATGTCGAATAACATATTTCACTTTCTAATTAGGATATCCATGTTTAGCTTGTTTGGACATATGGCAAGTTCTTCAAGCTACTAATCAAACCAGGATGAATTACTATGTAAGAAGCTTGATTTGGAACCATCATTCAGTGGAGAGTATCCATGAAGTTGAATAAATCCCAAAGGAGTTATGTTTAACAAGTTATACCACTTTTTAATCAGGTTATCCATGTTTAGCCTGTTTGGATATATGGCAAGTTCTTCAAGCTTCTAATTAAACTAGGATGAATCACTATGTAAGAAGCTTGATTTGGAACCATTATTCAGTGTAGAGTATCCATGTAGTTGAATAAATCCCAAATAAGTTATGTTGAATAACTTATTCCACTTTCTAATTAGGATATCCATGTTTAGCATGTTTGGACATATGGCAAGTTCTTCAAGCTTCTAATCCAACCCGGATGAGTAACTATTTAAGAAGCTTGATTTGGAACCATTATTCAGTGGAAAGTATCCATGAAGTTGAATAAATCCCAAAGGAGTTATGTTTAAGAAGTGATTCTACTTTCTATTCAGGATATTCATGTTTAGCATGATTGGACATATGGCAAAGTCTGCAAGCTTCCAATAAAACCAGGATGAATCACTATGAAAGAAGCTTGATTTGGAACCATTAATCAATGGAGAGTCTTTCATGAAGTTGAATAAAAATCCCATAGGAGTTATGTTGAAGAAGTTATTCCACTTTCTAATCAGGATATCCATGTTTAGCCTGTTTGAACATATAGCAAGTTCTTCATGCTTTTAAAGAAACCAAGATGAATCACTACGTAATAAGCTTGATCTGGAACCATTATTCAGTGGAGAGTATCCATGAAGTTGAATCAATCCCAAAGGAGTTATGTTTAAGAAGTTATTCCATTTTCTAATCAGGATATCCATGTTTAGCCTGTTTGGACATATGGCAAGTTCTTCAAGCTTCTAATCAAACTAGGATGAATCACTATGTAAGAAGATTTATTTGGAACCATTATTCAGTGGAGAGTATCCAAGAAGTTGAATAAATCCCAAAGGATTTATGTTTAAGAAGTTATTCCACTTTCTATTACGGATATCCATGTTTAGCGTCTTTGGACATATGGAAATTTTTTAACGCTTCTAATCAAACCATGATGAATTACTATGTAAGAATCTTGATTTGGAACCATTATTCAGTGGATAGTATCCATGAAGTTGAATTAATCCCGAAGGATTTATGTTAAAGAAGTTATTTCACTTTCTAATCAGGATATCCATGTTTAGCCTGTTTGGACATATGGCAAGTTTTTCAAGCTTTTAATCAAACCAGGATGAATCACTATGAAAGAAGCTTGATTTGGAACCATTATTCAGTGGATAGTATCCATGAAGTTGAATAAATCCCAAAGGAGTTATGTTTAAGAAGTTATTCCACTTTCTAATCAGGATATCCATGTTTAACCTGTTTGGACATATGTAAAGTTCTTCAAGCTCTAAATCCAACCAGGATGAATCACTATGTAAGAAAATTGATTTGGAACCATTATTCAGTGGAGAGTATACATGAATTTGAATAAATCCCAAAGGAGTTATTTTAAAGAAGTTATTCCACTTTCTAATCAGGATATCCATGTTTAGCATGTTTGGACATATGACAAGTTCTTCAAGCTTCTAATCAAACCAGGATGAATCACTATTTAAAAAGCTTGATTTGGAACCATTATTCAGTGGAGAGTCTTTCATGAAGTTGAATAAATCCCATAGGAGGTATGTTGAATAACTTATTCCACTTTCTAATCAGGATATCCATTTTTAGCTTGTTTGGATATATGGCAAGTTCTTCAAGCTTCTAATCAAACCCGGATAAATCACTATGTAAGAACCTTGATTTGGAAACTTTATTCAGTGGAGAGTATCCATGAAGTTGAATAAATCCCAAAGGAGTTATGTTGAAGAAGTTATTCCACTTTCTGATCAGGATATACATGTTTAGCCTGTTTGGACATATGGTAAGTTCTCCAAGCTCCTAATTAAACCAGGATGAATCACTATGTAAGAAGATTTATTTGGAACCATTACTCAGTGGAGAGTATCCATGAAGTTGGAAAAATCCCAAAGGAGTTATGTTTAAGAAGTTATTCCACTTTCTAATCAGGATATCCATCTTTAGCATGAATGGACATATGGCAAAGTCTGCAAGCTTCTAATCAAACCAAGATGAATCACAATGAAAGAAGCTTGATTTGGAACCAGTAATCAATGGAGAGTCTTTCATGAAGTTGAATAAATCCCATAGGAGTTATGTTGAAGAAGTTATTCCAATTTCTAATCAGGATATCCATGTTTAGCCTGTTTGGACATATGGCAAGTTCTTCATGCTTCTAAACAAAACAAGATGAATTACTACGTAATAAGCTTGATCTGGAACCATTATTCAGTGGAGAGTATCCATGAAGTTGAATCAATCCCAAAGGAGTTATGTTAAAGAAGTTATTCCATTTTCTAATCAGGATATCCATGTTTAGCCTGTTTGGACATATGGCAAGTTCTTCAAGCTTCTAATCAAACTAGGACGAATCACTATGTAAGAAGCTTGATTTGGAACCATTATTCAGTGGAGAGTATCCATGAAGTTGAATAAATCCCAAAGGAGTTATGTTTAAAAAGTTATTCCACTTTCTAATCAGGATATCCATGTTTAGCCTGTTTGGACATATGGCAAGTTCTTCAAGCTCCTAATCAAACCAGGATGAATCACTATGTAAGAAGATTTATTTGGAACCATTATTCAGTGGAGAGTATCCATGAAGTTGAATAAATCCCAAAGGATTTATGTTTAAGAAGTTATTCCACTTTCTATTACGGATATCCATGTTTAGCCTCTTTGGACATATGGAAATTTTTGCACGCTTCTAATCAAACCATGATGAATTACTATGTAAGAATCTTGATTTGGTACCATTATTCAGTGGATAGCATCCATGAAGTTGAATAAATCCCAAAGGATTTATGTTAAAGAAGTTATTTCACTTTCTAATCAGGATATCCATGTTTAGCATGTTTGGACATATGGCAAGTTTTTCAAGCTTCTAATCAAACCAGGATGAATAATTATGAAAGAAGCTTGATTTGGAACCATTATTCAGTTGATAGTATCCATGAAGATGAATAAATCCCAAAGGAGTTATGTTTAAGAAGTTACTCCACTTTCTAATACGGATATCCATGTTTAACCTGTTTGGACATATGTAAAGTTCTTCAAGCTCTAAATCCAACCAGGATGAATCACTATGTAAGAAAATTGATTTGGAACCATTATTCAGTGGAGAGTATACATGAATTTGAATAAATCCCAACGGAGTTATTTTTAAGAAGTTATTCCACTTTCTAATCAGGATATCCATGTTTAGCATGTTTGGACATATGACAAGTTCTTCAAGCTTCTAATCAAACCAGGATGAATCACTATTTAAAAAGCTTGATTTGGAAACTTTATTCAGTGGAGAGTATCCATGAAGTTGAATAAATCCCAAAGGAGTTATGTTGAAGAAGTTATTCCACTTTCTAATCAGGATATACATGTTTAGCCTGTTTGGACATATGTCAAGTTCTCCAAGCTCCTAATGAAACCAGGATGAATCACTATGTAAGAAGATTTATTTGGAACAATTACTCAGTGGAGAGTATCCATGAAGTTGTAAAAATCCCAAAGGAGTTATGTTTAAGAAGTTATTCCACTTTCTAATCAGGATATCCATGTTTAGCCTGTTAGGACATATGGCAAGTTCTTCAAGCTTCTAATCAAACAAGGATGAATCACTATGTAAAAAGCTTTATTTGGAACCATTAATCAACGGAGAGTCTTTCATTAAGTTGAATAAATCCCATAGGAGTTATGTTGAAGAAGTTATTCCACTTTCTAATCAGGATATCCATGTTTAGCCTGTTTGGACATTTGGCAAGTTCTTTATGCTTCTAAACAAACAAAGATGAATCACTATGTAATAAGCTTGATATGGAACCATTATTTAGTGGAGAGTGTCCATGAAGTTTAATCAATCCCAAAGGATTTATATTTAAGTAGTTATTCCATTTTCTAATTAGGATATTCATGTTTAGCCTGTTTGGACATATGGTAAGTTCTTGAAGCTTCTAATCAAACCAGAAAGAATAACTACGT
Source organism: Sinapis alba (assembly GCA_012274485.2). NCBI lineage: Eukaryota > Viridiplantae > Streptophyta > Magnoliopsida > Brassicales > Brassicaceae > Sinapis > Sinapis alba. The sequence goes on along the minus strand of MU106410.1, from coordinate 205,950 downwards.
AAGAAGCTTGATTTGGAACCATTATTAAGTGAAGAGTTACCATAAAGTTGAATAAATCCCATAAGAGTTATGTTTAAGAAGTTATTCCACTTTCTAATCAGGATATCCATGTTTAGCCTGTTTGGACATATGGCAAGTTCTTCAAGCTTCTAATCAAACTAGGATGAATCACTATGTAAGAAGCTTGATTTGGAACCACTATTCAGTGTAGACTATCCATGAAGTTGAATAAATCCCAAAGGAGTTATGTTTAAAAAATTATTCCACTTTCTAATCGGGATATCCATGTTTAGCCTGTTTGGACATATGGCAGGTTCTTCAAGCTTCTAATCAAACTAGGATGAATCACTATGTAAGAAGCTTTATTTGGAACCATTATTCAGTGGAGAGTATCCATGAAGTTGAATAAATCCCAAAGGAGTTATGTTTAAGATGTTATTCCACTTTCTAATCAGGATATCCATGTTTAGCCTGTTAGGACATATGGCAAGTTCTTCAAGCTTCTAATCAAACAAGGATGAATCACTATGTAAAAAGCTTTATTTGGAACCATTAATCAATGGAGAGTCTTTCATTAAGTTGAATAAATCCCATAGGAGTTATGTTGAAGAAGTTATTCCAGTTTCTAATAAGGGTATACATGTTTAGCCTGTTTGGACATTGGGCTAGTTCTTTATGCTTCTAAACAAACCAAGATGAATCACTATGTAATAAGCTTGATCTGGAACCATTATTCAGTGATAGTATCCATGAAGTTGAATCAATCCCAAAGGAGTTATGTTTAAGAAGTTATTCTACTTTCTAATCAGGATATTCATGTTTAGCCTGTTTGGACATATGGTAAGTTCTTGAAGCTTCTAATCAAACCAGGATGAATCACTACGTAAGAAGGTTGATTTGGAACCATTATTCAGTGGAGAGTATCCATGAAGTTGAATAAATCCCAAAGGAGTTATGTTTAAGAAGTTATTCCACTTTCTAATCAGGATATCCATGTTTAGCCTGTTAGGACATATGGCAAGTTCTTCAAGCTTCTAGTCAAACAAGGATGAATCACTATGTAAAAAGCTTTATTTGGAACCATTAATCAACAGAGAGTGTTTCATTAAGTTGAATAAATCCCATAGGAGTTATGTTGAAGAAGTTATTCCAGTTTCTAATAAGGATATCCATGTTTAGCCTGTTTGGACATTTGGCAAGTTCTTTATGCTTCTAAACAAACCAAGATGAATCACTATGTAATAAGATTGATCTGGAACCATTATTCAGTGGATAGTATCCATGAAGTTGAATCAATCCCAAAGGAGTTATGTTTAAGAAGTTATTCCACTTTCTAATCAGGATATTCATGTTTAGCCTGTTTGGACATATGGTAAGTTCTTGAAGCTTCTAATCAAACCAGGATGAATCACTACGTAAGAAGCTTGATTTGGAACCATTATTCAGTGGAGAGTATCCATGAAGTTGAATAAATCCCAAAGGAGTTATGTTTAAGAAGTTATTCCACTTTCTAATCACGATATCCATGTTTAGCATGTTTGGACATATGGCAAGTTCTTCAACCTTCTAATCAAACCCGGATGAATCACTATGTAAGAAGCTTGATTTGTAACCATTATTCAGTGTAGAGTATCCATGAAGTTTATTAAATACCAAAGGAGTTATGTTTAAGAAGTTATTCCACATTCTAATCAGGATATCCATGTTTAGCCTGTTTGGACATATGGCAAGTTCTTCAAGATCCTAATTAAACCAGGATGAATCACTATGTAAAAAGCTTTATTTATAACCATTAATCAATGGAGAGTCTTTCATTAAGTTGAATAAATCCCATAGGAGTTATGTTGAAGAAGTTATTCTAGTTTCTAATAAGGATATCCATGTTTAGCCTGTTTGGACATTTGGCAAGTTCTTTATGCTCCTAAACAAACCAAGATGAATCACTATGTAATAAGCTTGATCTGGAACCATTATTCAGTGGATATTATCCATGAAGTTGAATCAATCCCAAAGGAGTTATGTTTAAGAAATTATTCCACTTTCTAATCAGGATATTCATGTTTAGCCTATTTGGACATATGGTAAGTTCTTGAAGCTTCTAATCAAACCAGGATGAATCACTATGTAAGAAGCTTGATTTGGAACCATTATTCAGTGGAGAGTATCCATGAAGTTGAATAAATCCCAAAGGAGTTATGTTTAAGAAGTTATTCCACTTTCTAATCAGGATATCCATGTTTAGCATGTTTGGACATATGGCAAGTTCTTCAAGCTTCTAATCAAACCCGGATGAATCAATATGTAAGAAGCTTGATTTGTAACCATTATTCAGTGGAGAGTATCCATGAAGTTGAATAAATCCCAAAGGATTTATGTTAAAGAAGTTATTCCACTTTCTAACCAGGATATCCATGTTTAGCCTGTTTGGACATTTGGCAAGTTTTTCAAGCTTCTAATCAAACCAGGATGAATCACTATGTAAAAAGCTTGATTTGGAACCATTATTCAGTGGATAGTATCCATGAAGTTGAATAAATCCCAAAGGAGTTATGTTTAAGAAGTTATTCCACTTTCTAATCAGGATATCCATGTTTAACCTGTTTGGACATATGGCAAGTTCTTCAAGCTCCTAATCCAACCAGGATGAATCACTATGTAAGAAGATTGATTTGGAACCATTATTCAGTGGAGAGTATAGATGAATTTGAATAAATCCCAAAGGAGTTATTTTTAAGAAGTTATTCCACTTTCTAATCAGGATATCCATGTTTAGCATGTTTGGACATATGGCAAGTTCTTCAAGCTTCTAATCAAACCAGGATGAATCACTATGTAAAAAGCTTGATTTGGAACCATTATTCAGTGGAGAGTATCCATGAAGTTGAATAAATCCCAAAGGAGTTATGTTTAAGAAGTTATTCCACTTTCTAATCAGGATATCCATGTTTAGCCTCTTTGGACATATGGCAAGTTCTGCAAGCTTCTAATCAAACCAGGATGAATTACTATGTAAGAATCTTGATTTGGAACCATTATTAAGTGGATAGTATCCATGAAGTTGAATAAATCCCAAAGGATTTATGTTAAAGAAGTTATTCCACTTTCTAATCAGGATATCCATGTTTAGCCTGTTTGGACATATGACAAGTTTTTCAAGCTTTTAATCAAACCAGAATGAATCACTATGTAAGAAGCTTGATTTGGAACCATTATTCAGTGGAGAGTATCCATGAAGTTGAATCAATCCCAAAGGAGTTATGTTTAAAAAAATATTCCACTTTCTAATCAGGATATCCATGTTTAGCATGTTTGGACATATGGCAAGTTCTTCATGCTTCTAAACAAACCAAGATGAATCACTATGTAAGAAGCTTGATGTGGAACCATTATTCAGTGGAGAGCATCCATGAAGTTGAATCAATCCCAAAGGAGTTATGTTTAAGAAGTTATTCCACTTTCTAATCAGGATATCCATGTTTAGTCTGTTTGGACATATGGCAAAGTCTGCAAGCTTTTAATCAAACCAGGATGAATCACTATGTAAGAAGCTTGATTTGGAACCATTAATCAATGGAGAGTCTTTCATGAAGTTGAATAAATCCCATAGGAGTTATATTGAAGAAGTTATTCCACTTTCTAATCAGGATATCCATGTTTAGCCTGTTTGGACATATGGCAAGTTCTTCATGCTTCTAAACAAACCAAGATGAATCACTACGTAATAAGCTTGATTTGGAACCATTCTTCAGTGGATAGTATCCATGAAGTTGAATAAATCCCAAAGGAGTTATGTTTAAGAAGTTATTCCGCTTTCTAATCATGATATCCATGTCTAGCCTGTTTGGACATATGGCAAGTTCTTCAAGCTCCTAATCAAACCAGGATGAATCACTATGTAAGAAGCTTGATTTGGAACAATTATTCAATGGATAGTATCCATGAAGTTGAATAAATTCCAAAGGAGTTATGTTTAAGAAGTTATTCCACTTTCTAATCTGGATATCCATGTTTAGCCTGTTTGGACATATGGCAAGTTCTTCAAGCTCCTAATCAAACCAGGATGAATCACTATGTAAGAAGATTTATTTGGAACCATTATTCAGTGGAGAGTATCCATTAAGTTGAATAAATCCCAAAGGATTTATGTTTAAGAAGTTATTCCACTTTCTAATCAGGATATCCATGTTTAGCCTATTTGGACATATGGCAAGTTCTGCAAGCTTCTAATCAAACCAGGATGAATTACTATGTAAGAATCTTGTTTTGGAACCATTATTCAGTGGATAGTATCCATGAAGTTGAATAAATCCCAAAGGATTTATGTTAAAGAACTTATTCCACTTTCTAATCAGGATATCCATGTTTAGCCTGTTTGGACATATGACAAGTTTTTCAAGCTTCTAATCAAACCAGGTTGAATTACTATGTAATAATCTTGATTTGGAACCATTATTCAGTGGATAGTATCCATGAAGTTGAATAAGGATTTATGTTAAAGAAGTTATTCCACTTTCTAATCAGGATATCCATGTTTAGCCTGTTTGGACATATGGCAAGTTCTTCAAGCTTCTAACTAAACAAGGATGAATCAATATGTAAAAAATTTATTTGGAACCATTAATCAATAGAGATTCTTTCATGAAGTTGAATAAATCCCATACGAGTTATGTTGAAGAATCTATTCCACTTTCTAATCAGGATATCCATGTTTAGCATGTTTGGACATATGGCAAGTTTTTCAAGCTTCTAATCAAACCAGGATGAATCACTGTGTAAGAAGCTTGATTTGGAACGATTATTCAGTGGATAGTATCCATGAAGTCTAATAAATCCCAAAGGAGTTATGTTTAAGAAGTTATTCCACTTTCTAATCAGGATATCCATGTTTAACCTGTTTTGACATATGGCAAGTTCTTCAAGCTTTTAATCCAACCAGGATGAATCACTATGTAAGAAGATTGATTTGGAACCATTATTCAGTGGAGAGTATACATGAATTTTAATAAATCCGAAAGAAGTTATGTTTAAGAAGTTATTCCACTTTCTAATCAGGATATCCCTGTTTAGCATGTTTGGACATATGGCAAGTTCTTCAAGCTTCTAATCAAACCAGGATGAATCACTATGTATAAAGCTTGATTTGGAACCATTATTTAGTGGAGAGTCTTTCATGAAGTTGAATAAATCCCATAGGAGTTATGTTGAATAACTTATTCCACTTTCTAATCAGGATATCAATGTTTAGCTTATTTGGACATATGGCAAGTTCGTCAAGCTTCTAATCAAACCCGGATGAATCACTATGTAAGAACCTTGATTTGGAACCATTATTCAGTGGAGAGTATCCATGAAGTTGAATAAATCCCAAAGGAGTTATGTTTAGGAAGTTATTCCACTTTCTAATCAGGATATCCATGTTTAGCCTGTTTGGACACATGGCAAGTTCTTCAAGCTCCTAATCAAACCATGATGAATCACTATGTAAGAAGATTGATTTGGAACCATTATTCAGTGGAGAGTATCCATGAAGTTGAATAAATCCCAAAGGAGTTATGTTTAAGAAGTTATTCCACTTTCTAATCATGATATCCATGTTTAGCCTGTTTGGACATATGGCAAGTTCTTCAAGCTCCTAATTAAACCAGGATGAATAACTATGTAAGAAGATTTATTTGGAACCATTATTCAGTGGATAGTATCCATTAAGTTGAATAAACCCAAAAGGATTTATGTTTAAGAAGTTATTCCACTTTCTAATCAGGATATCCATGTTTAGCCTCTTTGGACATATGGAAAGTTCTGCAAGCTCCTAATCAAACCAGGATGAATCACTATGTAAGAATATTTATTTAGAACAATTAGTCAGTGGAGAGTATCCATGAAGTTGAATAAATCCCAAAGGAGTTATGTTTAAGAAGTTATTCCACTTTCTAATCAGGATATCCATGTTTAGCCTGTTTGGACATATGGCAAGTTCTTCAAGCTTCTAATCAAACCAGGATGAATCACTATGTAAAAAGCTTGATTTGCAACCATTAATCAATGGGGAGTCATTCATGAAGTTAAATAAATCCCATAGGAGTTATGTTTAAGAGGTTATTC